>AWOL01S0022041.1:0-48307 GCA_000715115.1 Nicotiana otophora | reverse complement strand
CACGTATAGTTCATATGGCGCAGTTGATCCTAAAAGAAGGTTAGAATGATGCAAGTATAATAAGACTTGAAATGTGATTTTATTGGATGTTTCGTAGTTTCTTTATGTACTTTAATTGCCTCTTATTTGAGTTACCGTATTTTCATATGTTGTTTTGACTGCCTTACATACGAGTACTATTCCACATGTACTCACGTCCCTTTTTCCGGGGGCGCTGCATCTTTTAATGGATGCAAATATACTTCTACAGGATAATATGGATCTTTGATAGGGATCTTCTTCACTACTCAGCATATGGTGAGCCCGCTACAGTTCTAGTGGATGTTTGGGTGTAGTTCGTTTTATGTATATAGGTATACATTGTCATATAAGCTCCATGTACACTGTGGGTCATGCAATTAAAGATTTGAGTTTTGTCATGTATTTATGTTCACAGTATTTACAGCTATTTATAGAGCTGTGTAACCACCACGAGAAAGAAAATATGGGCCATTGAGCCAAGTGTATTTAATATTAAAGTCAAGATCTTATTATGTTATGGTAAATCATGCATGAGTAATGATGAGAGGTTATTGTAAATTAGGCTTGCTCGACTGGGTTTACTCGGTTGAGCGCCGATCGCACTCCACGATTTCAGGGCGTGAAAATGATGCGAATCTCGGTGAGTGTTGTAGATCTAGGCCAATTCTTTACTACTGAAATCTTTTGAGGATCAACCTTAATTCCTTCTCTAGAGACAACATGACCCAAGAATGTGACAAATTCGAGCCAAAATTCACACTTTGAAAAGTTCGCATACAATTGGTGCTGATGAAGAGTCTGCAAAACTGCCCTGAGATGATCGGCATGGTCCTCCCGACCTCGTGAATACACAAGAATGTCGTCAATGAATACTATCACAAAGGAATCGAGAAAAGGCTTGAAAACCTGATTCATAGGATCCATGAAAGCCGCCAGGGCATTGGTTAGCCCAAAAGACATCATCAGAAATTCAAAATGCCCATACCTGGTCCTAAAACCTGTTTTCGGAATATCATGCTCCCTGATCTTCAATTGGTGGTACCCGGATCGTAAATCAATTTTGGAGAAGTATCTAGCACCCTGTAACTGATCAAACAAATCATCTATCCTTCATAGTGGGTATTTATTTTTGATTGTTACTTTGATGAGCTGCCGGTAGTCAATACACATCCTCAGTGATCCATCTTTCTTCCTCACAAAGAGGACCGGTGCGCCCTGTGGTGACACACTCGGTCGGATGAAACCCTTTTCTAACAAATACTTCAATTGCTCCGTTAGCTCTTTCCATTCTACCGGTGGTGGCGGAATAGATATAGGCTGCATGCCAGGCATCACATCAATCCCAAAACCAATCTCCCTATCTGGCGGAATCCCAGGGAGTTCATCAGGAAAGACCTAAATTCATTCATAACTGGCACAGACTCGAGTGTAGGTGCCTCAGCAGTGGTGTCCGTAACTCATACCAAATGGTAGATACACCCCTTGTTAATCATTTGTGTGGCCTTAAGGTATGAAATAAACCTACCCCTCGGTACCACATTGTACCCCTTCCACTCAACAACTGGCTTATTAGGAAATTCAAACCTCAGACTTCTAGTTCAACAATCAAGCTTGGCAAAACATGAATAAAGCCAATCCATTCCCATAATTACATTAAAATAAACCATCCCCAATTCAATGAGATCGGCCATAGTGTCCCGACCATGCACCATGACAACACAACCCCTAAAAACCCGTGCGGCCACAATAGACTCGCCAACCGGAGTAGATACAGAGAACATCTCGGGAAGCTGTTCCGGTTCTATCCCAAATCCCATAGGAACATAAGGGGTAACATAGGACAAGGTGGAACCGGGATCAATAAGAGCATATATATCATGAGTTTGGACAGTCAATATACCTGTGACAATATCTGGAGAAGCCTCTGCAGTCTGGCGACCACTCATAGAATAGAAACGGTTGGGTCCTCCTGAACCCTGTGCACCACCCCTAGCTGCACCACGACCTGCTTGTGTCAGAAGGCCTCGAGATGGAGGGGGTGCTAAAGATGTAGCAGCTGCAGAACTGGATAGTTGTGCTGTGCCCCTGCCCATACCCTGGCGGGAAGAACGCGCTCCCTCTGAATATGACCCCTCAATCTGCACCCGTAATATATAGGTAAGTCCATGTAGCAAATCCCCGAGTGCATCCTCCCACACCTAGGGCATGGGGGCTTCGCTGCTGTTGGAATCTCCCTCCTGATCGGACCTGTTGGTGGGGTCCCCTGCTACCCTGATTGGGCCTGAAACGACTCCCCTACTGCTGACTGGGCCCTGCTTGCAGTGCACTAGCTGAAGACTGAGCAATAAACTGGGATGGCCCTGACGACCCTCCCCTAAAAGCTGACCTCCCCCCACCGAAAGACTCCCCAAAGTTGCCCACGGACCGGGCCTTGCTGGTACCCTCTCACTCTATTCTATTCTTCAACTTATGGTTCTCTGTAGCTTGAGAAAATGCTACTATCTTCCCATAGTTCATATCTGAATTCAAGGCAGCTGTAGCGGCCTCATTGATAACCAAGGGGCTAAGGCCCTGCACAAACTGGCGCACTCTAGCCTCCATAGTAGGCAACATAAGAATGGCATATTTAGACAGATGCGCGAACTCCATGTCATACTCCCACACACTCTTACTCCCTTCCTTAAGATTCTCAAACTCTGCGGCACGGGCTGCCCTAGTCTCGGCAGGTAAGAAATAATCTATAAAGGCATCATCCAACTCACTCTATCTCGCTGGAGGGCTCCTCTCCTCCCGAGAGTCCTCCCACAACTCAAACCAAGAATATGCCACCCCTTTGAGCCCGTAGGCGGCCAACTCCACTCCCTCCGTCTCAGTAGCGCGCATAACCCGGAGAACCTTATGCATCTCATCAATAAAGTCCTGTGGGTCATCCTCGGGATTAGCACCCGTGAACACTGGAGGATCCAACTGCAGAAACCTGTTCACCCTAGAACTAGTAGAATCCCCTTGTTGGCTAGAAGAATTGGGTGCAACATTTGATCTATGGGCTTGGGAAGCCACTATCTGAGTCAGCATCTGAATAGCTCCCCTAAGATCCCCATTAGAAGTACCAGAACCGAAAGCTGGGGTTGGAGGTGGAATCGGAATATCAGGTGGAGGAACCGTCGCACCCTTAGTAGGTGTAGGGACTGGTGTGGCCTGGTCCGGTGTAGTGGAATCAGGTAGTGTAGCAGTCGGGGGATTATCCTCACCCCTCGGGTGTTCACCCGCATCATCATATAATGGGTCAACTGCCACTACTAATGCGGCGTTGGCTCCTTGGCCAGTTCTTGCTCTCTTCTTAGGTGCCATATATTGAAAGTTAAAGGAATGCACGAGTTAGAGGAGGAACAGTTGCACATTTAGTTTCATCGCATGATCCAGAATATCAAAGAAGGGTATTGTTCCTAAATTTTCAAATAGCCTCCAACTTATAGATGTGGTCGACAACACACCGATAAGAAGGACTCTACCCGACATGGCTTCAAGACATCCTAGGACACTTTAAAACCTTAGGCTCTGATACCATATTTGTCACGCCCAACCTCGGGAAGCGCGACCAGCGCCCAACCGAGTGAACCCGGCCGAGCAAGCCTGTTAGATACTTTCTACCCAATTCACCCATGATCAAGAAAAGATATAATTTCATTAATTATACAGTATGAAGCTCATTCATACAATCGTAAATCGTTTCATTAGTCATTGCACCTTTAAGTCTCAAAATACACATTTCTTATAGTTCGAGTGGAACAAGTGATCAAATATAACATAACTTGTTTAATATTCCCAACACCCATATACAACCCACAGAGTGTCAATGGAGCCTCGAAAGATACAAAAGAGAGTAAAGATGGTGCCGACAACAAGGCCCCAGCTATACCTCAAAGAGTGACCACAACATAAACAAAAGGTACAATACATGACCCCGGAATGAAATGGGGCTCACCGAGTCCGCTAAGAAGAGGATGCAGCATTATCTGTTATCAACAATGTCTGCTATGTAACCACCTGCATCCATTTAAAGATGCGGCGCACCCGGCGAAATGGACGTTAGTATCGTCGAATAGCACTAGTATGTATAGCTAAATACCATCTCAATAGAATGAATAATAATACAAAAGGAACAATCAAAAATTCAATAAGGGCTTCAAATAATATTAGAATAACAAGTTAAGGATCATATACATTTTCAAGTCAATTTCCATATTATTAGGTTAGGTGATCTTTAGTACCGATATTCCACAATTCACAATACCTCCGTATTCTTACACGGAGTCCGATCTCGACCCGATCAGCTAGGTTGTCTCATTTGAGACATTACCACAACTTTGTTATAATTTTCAGCACAATACCACCATGTGTGCGGCATGGCGTCCGATAACGGCCCGATCGGCTAGGCCATCTCATTTGAGACATCAACCATTTTCTCAAATTCATCCACAATACCACCAGGTTCTTACACGGAGTCCGATCTCGGCCGGATCGTCTAGGCCATCTCATTTGAGGCATTACTGTTTTCAGTCAATCATCTCACATTGTACTTCTTTCATATACTTTCAATTCATTGGCACTAGTGATTCCGATTACAAAGTCATTCTTGGCACTTGGCCGTATTTCATAGTTCGGGTCCCTTTTTTCCACATTCAAATATCATTATCATTATCCACAACAATAAGGCTTCCTATTCAAGACATTTGATTCACATATGAGCAATCTGGGAATCTTAGGCACATAGAGGCTTTCCATAGAATTTGGCATGACAACCTTTATTTCGATCTTGACATGAAGTCTTAACATTCCTAACACATATTCCACATTTTGAACATATTCACAAATGGCAAGATGACATGATGAAGCATTTAGAATAAAAATTGAACAAACATCCTTCAACACAACCACATTAGGAATAGCCAATTCAATAATGATCAAGGACTTACTCTAATTACATGAACACCATGTGATTCGATTCTAAGAAGAAGGGGGTTTATCCAACATACCTCAATTGAGCTTCTTAGACTCTAATATGATCCAGAATTCTTAGCAACTTCAATCTATTTTAGAAATATAACAAGTTGGACCAAAATTAGGAAGATGGTCATGATTCTAGCTCATTTGAGCATATTATCAAACACTAGGAGTGCATCAATGTTTTAAGGCCCTTTTTGTGAAAGACTCCACCAACCCACACCCCATTCTTTTACCATTTTATATCTCTAACTCACAACCTCTCCACATATCTTAGGAACACATGCATGCAAGGTAAGCACCCCCATCCCCATGAATTACCTTACTAATGGCCCATTCTAGTTGCATTTTGAAATTAAGAGTTTGGGTGATAGAATCTTATCTCTTAGGAAGAAGACCTAGGTGCCTCTCTTGATAATCTTCAAGGTTTTAAGTGAGAATTGAAGAGCAATTTGATGAAGATAACTTCCTCCCTATAGGACCCTCTCTCTCACTCTAAAAATATCAGAAAATATGATCAAAATGGTCCAAGGTATTTGTTTTAACGGAATAGGGTCGGGTTTAAAAACCCCAAAAAATGAAGCTCCGGAACAGGTACTGCGGTCGCATATGCGACCGCATAATGGTTATGCGGTCTGCGAAATGACCACGAAATTGACATAAAAAATGCCCCAGAAAACTCCCCTCCTTTGTGACCAGTTTACGGTCCGCAGAGTGGTTCTACGCCTACTTTGGCATCACGGAATCCGGGTTTTTAGGAAAACTTTTACGGGGCCTTACAATAGCTTCTGCTCCTGCAAGGTGTGAAGTACCACTCTCAAATGTTGCTCGTGCTCCTCCGTGCTACGCGAGTAGATCAAAATGTCATCAATGAATACAATGACAAATAAATCAATATATAGCCTGAACACCCTGTTCATAAAATCCATAAACGACGCCAGGGCGTTAGTCAAATCGAAGGACATCACTAGAAACTCATAATGGCCATATCTAGTCTGAATAGAGGTCTTCAGAACATCTGAATCCCGAATCTTCAACTGATGGTACCCCGACCTCATGTCGATTTTTGAGAACACCCTGACACCCTACAGCTGGTCAAACAAGTCATCAATACGTGGCAATGGTTACTTGTTCTTGATGGTAACTTCGTTCAACTGGCGGTAATCAATGCACATCCTCATAGTCCCATCTTTATTGTTCACAAATAACACTGGTGCACCCCAAGGTGACACACTCGGTCTGACGAACCCCTTTTAAGCAACTCCTCAAGTTGTTCCTTCAACTCTTTCGGAGCCATGTGGTATGGTGGAATGGAGATAGGCTGGGTACGTGGAGCCAAATCAATACGGAAATCAATATCACGATTTGGTGGCATGCCTGGGAGATCAAAAGGGAACACATCAGAGAACTCCCTGACTACAGGCACTGAATCAATCGTCGGAGTCTCTGCAGTAGTATCCCGAACATAAGCTAGATATTCCAAACAACCCTTCTCGACCATGTGCCGAGCCTTCAAAAAAGAAATAACCCGACTAGATGCACTGACAAACGAACCCCTCCACTCAAGTATAGGCAACTCTAGCTTTGCCAAGGTAAAGTCATGGCATGGCAATCAAAGATGGCGTGATATGGAGACAACCAATCCATGCCCAGGATGACCTCAAAGTCGGTCATATCAAGTAACAAAAGATCTGTTCTAGTCTCATAACCACATAATGTATCAATGCAGGACTGATAGATCCGATCCACAACAACAGAATCACCCATTTGTGTGGACACATAAACAGGAGTACCCAAGTAATGAGAAAATAGAGATAAAACATATGAATATGCAGACCCTAGATCGAATAGTAGCGAAGCATCCCTACAGTAGACATAAATAGTACTTGTAATCATGGGAACTGAGGCCACTGCATCTGTCTAGATGGAAAGGCATAGAATCTGGATGGAGCGCCTCCTGGCTGGCCTCCACCTCTAGGATGGCCCCTACCCACCTGTTCTCTCCCTCTGGGCAGCCGGACCCGCTGGTAGGGCAACTGGTGCTGGAATCATAGGTTGCTGACCCTGCTGCACTGCCTTGCCCCGGAGCCTGGGGAAGCACCTCCGCACATGACTGAGATCGCCTTCACTCGAAACAACCTCTTGGCACTGTGGATTGCTGGCCTGAGGTCTGACCCTGATGGCCTAAATACCCACCGGAGGAACTCTGAATAGCTGGTGGGCAGTAAGAACACTCTGGCATGGCGCTGAAATAATGTCACACTGGAGCACCCCAAGGACGCGGCGGTGTTGGATATGTAGGCCTGCTAGACTGATCCCTCACGAACTAACCCCTACCCCCAACCGGGGCACACTGAACTATCCAGAATATCAAAACCGTTTATCCTTCGTCGCCTTCTCTCGGCTCCACTGACGGACATCTTCGATCCATAGAGCTATCTCCACAACTAGCCCATAAGAAGTCCTCATCTCCACCTCTCAAGCCATGGTGGCCTTGATACCTGAGTGCAAACCGACAACAAACGTCTGCACTCTCTCTGTATCGGTAGGAAGTATCATAAGTACATGGCGAGACAACTTAGAGAATCTCGTCTCATAGTCGATCACCGATATCTAACCCTGCTGGAGCTACTCGAACTGAAACCACAACTCTTCCCTCTGAGAGGGTGGAATATATCTGTCCAAGAAGAGGAGTGTAAACTGATCCCAAGTCATGGGAGGAGAACCTGCTGGTCTGCCAAGGAGATATGACTGACACCATCTACGGGCCCTGCCCTCTACCTGAAAGGTGGTAAAGTCCACCCCGTAGGACTCCAATATCCTCATGTTGTGCAGTCTGTCCTTGCATCGATCAATAAAGTCCTGGGGGTCCTCATGTCGCTCGCCTCCGAAGGCAGGAGGATGAAGCCTGGTCCATCTGTCTAATAGCTTCAGCGGATCGTCGGCCGCAACTAGTCCGGGCTCAGGTATAGCTGCTGCAACTGGCTGAGCTTCGCCCACGGGTAGTGCGCTCGGGGTCTGATACACGGCAGCTGCATGCTCTGGAGCCTGAGCGGTAGGGGTCTGTGCTCCCCCTCCCTCCTGAGATGTGGCTGGGTCTACTGGAAATAGACCAGCCTGAGTCGTAGAATCCATGAACCGCAGCATACGACCCATAACCTCCTGGAATCCTGGTGCAGACATGAAATCCACCGGTGCTGGCTCTGCAGCAGGCACCTCGTCCTGCTCCTCAATAATAGGATCCTCTACTGGATCCATTGGTGGCATAGCTGGAGCAACTCTGGGATGTCCTCGTTCCCTACCATGGGCTGGAGCCCTCCCGCGATCTCTGCCTCGACCTCTAGCAATAGGGGGGAGTAGCTCCTCCATGGTCAGGAACATCCGTTGCACGCGTTCTCACCATCTGTGAGAGAATAAATGAAAGATACTTAGTACCACATCAACTGCATGATAGGAGATGAAGAAAGAGTAGTTTCCTAACACCCTATAGCCTCTCGAAGATAAGTACGGATGTCTCCGCACCGATCCACAAGACTCTATTAGGCCTGCTCATAACTTGTGAGACATACGTGAACCTGGTGCTCTGATACCATGTTGTCACGACCCAATTTCCTTTATAGGCCGTGATGGCACCCAACGTCGCCGCTAGGCAAGCCAACGGTGAACTAAACCATGTTATTTCTCTTTTAATAAGTTTTTTAAGTAATTAAATTCTATTTGATAATAAATTAAGGAGCGGGAAATTCAATAACTGAAATGAAGACAACAGAATGGCAATCATGATGATATAAGTATTCCAAAACCATAAAGTCTATTAGTGTGTGCCAAAACCTGGTGTCATAAGTGTATGAGCATCTAGTAGAATATACAAAACTCTAACTACTATCCGAAATATATTAGACATAATATAAATACAAAAGAGATACTCTAGGGGCTGCAGATCGGCTCAGGAAGCAGCTCACCACTAGGCCTCAGGATATCTGGGATGCGCACCGGTTCGACCGCCATATGCACCTGCCTTAGATCCTGCACGGTTAATGCAACAGTGTAGCATGAGTACATAAACAACATGTACCCAGTAAGTATCAAGTCTAACCTCGAAGAAGTATTGACGAGGGGGCGATATCGACACTTACTATGGGCTAATAGTAAATAAATACAAAATTCTAAATGAGCACGGGTAATTAATAATAATAACTCAATAACAAGCAGAAAGCAAATAATCCTTTCACACATGGTAAGTTCCAAATTAATTCAGTCATATGTGATTCCAACTTCTCAAGCCATGAAATGATATCAAATGTATGAGTAAACTCTGATTGTTATCATGCACGAATATGCCGAGGTCGTACGGCCCGATCCAGAATAATGTGTACACTGTCGAGGGTCGAGCGACACAAACTATAGATGCATCTATCTACTGCCGAGGCATTCGAGCCGCTCCACAAGAAGAGAGGATACTTTATAAGCATCTGACTTAAACGTTATTAAAGGCTAATACACAATGTAATACAAATTCCTTTAATGGCCTTTTACAATTCCTCTAACAAGTTCTAATACAATTTAGGCACTTTAATTAACAAGTATGGTGCAAACATTTCAAATAATTCATGATTTGGGTCTTAGTACTACCCGGACATAAGCATAATTAGTAGCTACGCAAGGACTCTCGTCACCTCGTACGTACGTAGCCCCCCCACAATTAGAAGAAAACATTAATTTAAATCACCTATGGGGTAAATTCCCTCTTACAAGGTTAGACCAGAGACGTACCTCGTCTCAAAGCTAACGTTTCGGCCTCAAATGCACTCTAAAGCTTCAACTCGGTGCCGAACAATCCAAAACTAGCCAAATGTTGTATAAATCAATCAATATACGCTCAAAAGTTCATATTCTATCTATTAGAGTGATTACCCAATCCCAATCGAAGGATCCCTAAAATTCAACCCCGGGCCCACGTGCCTAGATTCCTAAAATTTTCAAAGAAAGTTATTACCCATAACCTCATGAACTCAAATATATAATCTTTACCCAATTCCATAACCATTGTCGTGGTTAAACCCCATTTTTATCAAAACCTAAGTTTTTCATCTAAACCCATAATTATCACAAATTTACAAGTTAAAATCTACCTATAATCTATGTATTTAACTTACATTAGATAGAATTTACTTACCTCCAAGTTGCTAGGTGAATACCCTTCTCAAGAAGCTCAAAACATTGCCCAAAAGTGAGAGAAATGGTTTAGAAATGACTTAACTCACGTAATAAATGAAGCTCACTGCCTCCAGAACTTCCACTTCTGCGGCTTCTTGGTTGCATCAGAGGAAAGGGCCTCGTAGATGCGACAAAGCGGCTCGCTTCTGCGAGACCGCTTCTGCGGTGAGCACATCGCACCCGCGCCTTCCCCTCGCTTCTGCGATCGTCTGCCTCACACCTGCGTCTCCGTAGGTGTGGTCCTTCCCCCGCTTCTACTATTCCTGGGCAGCCTTTGTGGGCCGCTTCTGCGGTAACTGGCTCACTTTCGTGAGCTCGCACCTGCGACTGGCCTTCCGCAGGTGCGATTTCACCCGAAGCTCGATGCTTCAGCCATTTCCTCTAAGCCCAAAACTTGATCTACGCCTCGTCCGATTAACACCCAAGGCCCCCGGGGCCTCACCCAAACATACCAATAAGTTTAAAATCATAAAACAGACTCGCTCGCACCCTCGGATTGCATAAAACAACATCATAACTAAGAATCACACCCGAAACTAAATTGAATCAACTTATGAACTTCAAGATCTTCCAACTTATCTGAACGCGCTGAAACATACTTAAACTACTCGGAATGACACCAAATTTTGCGTGCAGTTCTTAAATAACCATACAGAACTATTCCCTGGCTCGGAATCCCAAACGAACCTCGATAACACCAAAACCTACTCTGAACCAAATTTAAAGAACTTTAAAACCTTCAAGTTGCCAACTATCGATATTAAGCGCTGAAATGCCCCCGGGTCATCCAAAACCTGATCCGAACATACGCCCAAGTCCAGAATCATCATAAAAACCTACTGGAACCATCAAATCCCGGTTTCGAGGTCGTTTACTCAAAATGTTGACTAAAGTCAAACTTAGCCTTTTAAAAGCCAACTAAGGAATTAAGTGTTCCGACTTCAACCCGAACCCTTCCAAATCCCAAACTAACCATCTTCGCAAGTCATAAAATAGCAAAAGCTCATACGGGGAGACTTATTTAGGGGAAGAGGGATCTAGAAAGCAAAACGATCGGTCGTATCGTTACACCTAGCCTTTGCATTTATTCACAAAACAGTTGCCTAGATGAAAAGGATAGTATTAAAGTATTTGTAAGAGTTGTAGGTTATGATAGTGATAAGCGCATCCATCAAGATTCGAGGAAATATGTTCCGGGGCGGGGGACGATGTTAGATTCATGTTTTTGTACGTAAACGTACATCATAAGTCAATTGATGTAAGCTCAGAAATGAGATCATCTTTGAAAGTACATAAAGTAAGTTAATCATGTTATTTTGGAGGTTACAAATATTTAAGATCATGAACTGCAAGTACCAAGAGGGTTGGAAGGTTTAGAAGCTAAACGAATCGATAAGTTGGGAATGTTATAACCCGTTCTTTTGGGGTAAGTGAGACTATGGTACTTAACATGTCAAGACCCAAAATCCACCTAGTCATGATGGCACCTAACCTAACCCATCAAGTAGGCCAATTAACAACTATCCAATTTAAATGAGATTTATTAAGAAAAGAAATGATAATAAGACTACTTTTATACAAGAATTCCTAAGGACCTGTAGTAAAAATTATGAGCTTCTAAGATTAAAATTTACAAAGCTGGTATGAAATAAATACATCATCTGTTCGAAATGTACATAAATAGATTTTTATAAATCTAAGGCTACCATGAACAAGAGGCGGCTACAACCGGAATGCAGGTACGTCTTAAGATCCACCTCCCGTCGATCACAGAAACATCAGCATCCAACATCTGCACGCAAGGTGCAGAAGTGTAGTATGAGTATAACCGACCACATGTACTCAATAAGTAACAAATCTTACCTTAGGTTCAATGTAGTGATGAGTTGGAACACAAGTCGGGATCCAACACCAATAGCCAACACCAGTTCATAACAACAAAATGGAAGTAATAAAAGAAGAAGCTCAGAGATAAAATGCTCAGCTCGTTCACAGTTCGAGAAAAATAGGCCTGCTTTACAAGTATATTAGTGAAAACCCAAATCTTTTACCGAAATCACCAAATATATGAGTAAGTTTGAAAACCTTGATCTTTTCCCAAAAAACTTTCAACAACATATTAAGTTGTTTCATTGTCAAATGGCATAAGGAAAATACATCTCCATGCCTACATGTCAATATGCAGGTGAAATCATGAATGACACAAAAACCGGAGTGGCAGAAAGAAATGCATCTCTATGCATGTATCTCTAGTATGCATGTGAAATATAATGTGTCTCAGTGATGAACTCATGTACTCATACTCTCAGAGTACTCAATCTCACTATCTCACACTTTCCACTCATCATGCCCAATCACTCGACACACTCAGTCACTCAGTACTGTATATGGCCAAGTCAGCCCAGGGAAGATCCATCCCAAATATATATATATATATCAACTGACAGCCAGTCACTCAGTACTGTATAAGGCCAATCCAGCCTGGGGAAGATCCATCCCCAAATATAAATGCTTCGGGCAAGATCTATGCCCAGGGAAGATCCATCCCTCAATATAATCAACTGCGCCCACTGGGGTGTGTACAGACTCCAGAGGGTCTCCTTCAGCCCAAGCTCCATAATAATCCAGATCCAGGCATAAATCAATATAACATGCTGTGACGTCCAGCCCGATCCCATAATATCACTCACAATCAGTCCCTCGGTCTCACTCAGTCATCAATCTCTCCAGTCTCTCGGGCTCACAATGCCATGAAACTAGCCCAAAAATGATGATATGATGTGTCAATATATAGCAACAGAGACTGAGATATGATATGAAATGAATGAACATGACTGAGTATGAAATTGCAATCTAAGCAAATAATTCAACAGCAGAAATGGCCTTAGTGGGTCCCAACAGAATAAGCATGTAGCCTAGACATGGTTTCTAACATGGATCGCAGATCAATAGCTCTAATACGTAGAGATTTCATGGTTACAGATAAGATCAGGTAACTACACAATACCACAAAAATAGCGGAGTCACAATTCACACGGTGCACGCCCACACACCCGTCACCTGGCATGTGCGTCACCTTAACACCCAACACATAACACGTAATTCGGGGTTTCATACCCTCAGCACCAAGTTTAGAAGTGTTACTTACCTCGAACAAGCCAATTCTAATACCGAGCAAACCAAGTGATGCTCCAAAAATGCCATCTCACACGTACCGACCTCTGAACGGCTTGAAACTAGCCACAAGCAACTCAAATATATCAAATAAAGTCTAAGGAAACACTTCCAATCGATAAATGTTGAATCTTTAATGAAAAGCCTAAAATCAACCCAAAAGTCAAACTCGGGCCCGCGCCTCGAAACCCGATGAAGCTTACAAAATTCAACAATTCATTCAATTACGAGTCTAACCATACTAGTTTCACTCAAATCCGACTCCGAATCAATGTTCAAAACTCAAAACTCACTCTATGAAACTTTAGGCTAAAATCCCTAATTTCTCTTTTGGAACCCTCAATTAAATGCCGAAAATGAAGATAAATTCATGATATAAAACCGAAAATGAGTAGAGAACACTTACCCTAATCCACATGGTGAAAATTGCTTCAACAATCACCTCAATCTGAGCTCCATAGCTTAGGCCTGGCAAGTGGGCCGGTCCAGGCCCGGGACCGCGGGCCAAATGGGCCAAACGGCTAAACGGGCCAGGACCGTTTGGTCCGGTTTTAGCGGGCCCGGTCCGGTCTTGTGGGCCGGTCCTCTGATTTGTGCCCGCTTGGCCCGAGCCTGTTTGGCCCGTTAAGGAACCGGGCCGGTCGGCTATTTGTTTTTAAAAACAATTTTTTTTTTTTTAAAGAAAAAAAATAGCCGTTGGGCTGTCAAAAATAGCCGTTGGCTATTTATAAAATAGCCATTTAACCCCCCAAACTTTGTTTTAATCCCAAACTTTTTATAATTACACTTTTTCCCTATTTTTAACTATAAATACCCCATCATTATTTTATTTTTTCTTACAAAATCATCCATCTATCACAATCTCTCTCTAATTTACTTCTATAATTGCTACTATTGCTTACTTTATTGTTACAATTTGTGAAACAATTGTGAAGTTGGTGAATTGAAGTCTTCAACGATAATCAATTTCCAACAAGTTGTTCGTCAATTCGGTAAACTCGTTCCAACTCTTAAGTTTTAATATTATAATTTTGTTTGTTTTATTTATTTTGCTTGATTAATTAAGATGGCTTATTCCTTAAAAAATATGTTTAGTAAAAATAAGGGAAAATCGAATAGTGGTGAATCTAGTGGTCAATTTGTTCCTCCTCCACTTCCCCCGGTTCCCCGACCCAAACATGTTACTCGTCCTACACCTCCTATTCTTGATAGCGATAATAGTTTATTACAATTTACCGAGAGTCAATTAAATCATGAATATATGAATGCTATTTATGGTAATCCAACTATTAATGAAAATGATGATGAAGAAATAGATTTTGATGAAACGCAACCGGATGAAGATACACCCACTAGTCCTGCTCCTGAAGTTAACCCAACTAATAATAATCCAGATGATCCCCCGTCTGACCCTCATGTTAGTGTCCCTACTTTTTCTAGACAACCTTCTAAACGGGCAGAAACATCTCTTGTTTGGCAATTTTTTACTCAATTAAGAGAAAAAAATAGGGCTAAGTGTAAAACTTGTGGCAAAGAGTTAGTTTTTCAATATGTTGGAAGTCGTGGGGGGACGGGAAGTTTGAGTAGACACATATTGCTACACCCTCAAGATAAAGCTAGATATTTTCGTATGAAAGCTTTGGCTGAGGGGACAAGTGCACCTAGTCAGGCTGACCTTAGTACCGGGTCAAATCAATTTCAACCGGGAATTAACACTGTTACCGGTGGTATTTTATATTATGATCCAAAAAAAGATCGGAAAGAATTGGCAAAAATGGTTATTGTTATGTGCTTACCTTATAGTTTTCCTTCTAATCCACACTTTGTGCATTATATTAGAAAAATTTATAATCCTACTTATAAAGGTTTTCCTCGCACAACCGTAAAGAGTGATATTTATAAATATAAACATGAATATGAACAATATTTGCGCTATTTATTTACTCATATAAATTGTCGTCTTGCTATTACAACTGATATTGGTAGAAGTGGTAATGACTGTGATTACCTTACTGTTACCAGTCATTGGATTGATGAGCATTGGATAATGCAAAAGCGTATTATTGCTTATAGAATAATTAATTCACGTCACACAGGGCAGTTTATTTCTACCACGATTGCGGATATTTGTAGATATTTTTGCATTAGTGATAAAATAATGTCAGTTTCAATGGATAATGCTACTAGTAACACAAATGCTGTAGCGTTGCTTACCACTACATTAAGTCCTGTATTTAGTAATATTTTTCATGTTAGATGTATTTGTCATATTTACCATTTAATTGTGGGTGATGGTATGCGAATTTTAAATGTTGAAATTGAAAAGGTTAAAATGGCTCTTAATTGGCTTTTTTATTCAAACCGTAGAAGTAGACTTAGAGAATATTTTAAAAGATGCGATGAATTTGGCCTAAGAGAAAGAAAGGTTCCTAAACCTTGTCCAACTAGATGGAATTACATGTATGAAAGTTTAGTTGTTGCATATGAATATAGAAACCCCATAAACTCAACGTTTAATGCTCATGTAAGTGATGATGATGAGCACCTTACAAATGCGGATTGGGCTAATGTTAAAATGCTTGTAGATTTTTTAGAAAAATTCCATATTGCTACAAATGAATTTTCTGGGCAATATTATCCTACTATTTCTAACTGTTTAGTTTATATTGCAGAACTTGCAAATTTTTTTGATCATTTTCAGAGGGCGGAAAAATTTATCAACTTGCTATTGATTCCATGAGAAAAAAGTTTAAAAAATATTTTTTCCCTATTCCCCCTATTTATGGTATTGCTGCATTGTTAAATCCTACTATGAAATTAGGAGGTCCTCAATTTTGGTATGAAACTGTTTATAATGGTTTAGCACTTGAAGATGAGGAGTTGTCTAAACTTCCGAACGCAATAGCCTCAATTAAAATAAATGTTCAAACTATTTATAATGCTTATCAAGTTGCATTAGATCATGCTAGACCCAATGTTCCAACTCCTTCTTCTTCTAGTTCTCAATCATCTAAAAGAACTGCGGGAGTAAGAGCACTTAGTGCTTGGGCAGGGTTCAGGGGTTCTCAAGGTTCTAGTACTAGTGATTTTTCACAACTAAATGAGCTTGAAGTTTATTTGTCACAGGGAATTGAGGAAGTGAATCCCGACGACTCCTTTAATAGTTTGGAATGGTGGAAGGACAAAGAAAAACACTTTCCGATTCTTTCAAGGATGGCCCGAGATATTTTAACTATTCAAGCTTCAACAGTGGCATCAGAGAGCGCTTTCACTCAAGTAAATCCAGTGAAATGTATGTACTACGATGAGAGTTTAGATCACATGAGGAAAATGACACGACTATCACAAGGATAAGTATGTATTTGGCCAGTAACTTGGAATGAGTTATGATTAGTACTCATGAGCTTATGAGAAATTTACCTGAGTAACAGTGCGAGATCGGGTAGATAAGGAGGAAAAGTTATTATAAATTCTCGGATGATGTGATTATGTCTTTAAGCTAAGTGGGGGAGTCTACCATCGATGACCAGATCATAGAGGCATGTGATGTTGTAGTTCCTGGACTAAGGTACGTTGTGAATTAGCTATGACTTGATAAGGGTGACATTGAGGTTGACCTGGGCAAGGAATTTGCTGGATGTGTGATGTACTACATGTTATTGATAGATGGAGATTGTGAATGACTTAGGTTTGATATTCTTCGTGGATATTGTGTGTAAGGAGAAGGAATTCACTCGGTTGCCTACAGACGAAGTTTCTCCTTTTAGAGAAATCATGTGTAAATAGTCCACAAGTAGTTCGGAATGTGTAGCTATGCATCGGGGACTAGAGTAGAGTGGTTGTCTCTCGAGAATGGTTCTAGTGGGTTCAAGTTCCAAGATGTGATACTTAAGAATTTACAAGTTACTTTGTTTGGTTAATAATTTGAGATTAGAATTGGATTATGATAGGGTCTTGGAGTACTTCTGTATCATCATTGATACTACAATGCAACATTAGAGAGATAAAAGGAATAATTTCAGATTTATTGGAGGGCTCTTGAGAGAAAATATCTCAGTTTGAGATACTTTTGATTGTATGAAGGGAATTACAGTTATTAGGATGACGTAGTTCTATGTTGGGATTATTTGGTGTGGGTTTTGGGCTAAAGACCATAGTTTATTAGAAAAGAAAAGTGATTCCTTGAAAGCGGATCAAGAGTAATCTGAAAAAGTTAGGTTAGTATAGTAGTGGCTTGGATCAACATGGTAATTGAAATGATCAGTTTCTTTGGTATGATGTGGTACTATAGACACTTTTGTGGTAGGACTTATGGGTTTGAACAACCTATGTCACTTGGTTGACATGGAGAGATTCCGTTCTAATGGCTTGATTAAGTGTAAGTGATTTTCTAAGAGCTTGAGATAGTTTTGATCATGAATTTAAGATTAAAACTTTCCTACATACATGAAGATTTTGTTGCACGATGGTGATTAACTTATGGGTGGAGTTAAATTGTATGCTTCTAGGCAATTGAGCGTGTATAAAGAGGATTATCCTACTTGCGACATGGAGTTAGTAATGCGATTCTCATACTTACATATGCCATAATAATTGATGTGGTGAGTCGTGCGAGATTTGGATTGATTTGCAAAAGTTGCGGTTCATCCTTTGGCAGAAGGATTGTTGGAAATGCAGATTTTGAGTTGCTTGCAAGTGTGACTTCATAGTTGTGACTGAGTAGGCATGTAGAGGCCAGTAGGATGAGTAATCTTGCACTTGCTAGGTATAGAGATTGAATTTCTAGAGGTGGAACTATCTCCTTTGTTGCAGATAGTGGAAGTGTGTTAATGGTTAAATAACTGGTTGTGTGCATCTTGGATGGGTGACTTGAGGAGATTTGTGCTTGAAAAAACTCGTGGTTCACGATATTTTATGTATTGTGATCTGCCTAAGCATAGTAAGATAATCCCTCTCAGGAATCTTTGTTTGAGGAGTATGGTTTAATAGGTTATTGACATTATTTTTAGTATGTTGAGATGATGAAAAAGTTAAGTAAGGACCTTAGGGACTCAAAGATTTGTATATTTTATGCATTGCATTCCATGAGGTTGTAGTAGATCACGAGTGAATGACACTTATGGGGGATATATAAAGAAAAAGGTAAAGATGTAGTTTCTTGATAATTGGGGCTGATAACGGGTTGCATGTATATATTCGTTGTTGAGACTGGTGGCTTAGAAGTTACTTATTTTGTGCAAGTTAGAGTAGGTCCTTATTAACTTATAGAAGGCTTATTATGTACTTCAGAAGAATGCTGAATCAGTTTAGGTGTCTACTGGTAGGACTATTGAGTATGTGTATTCTATGGCGGGTCAGATTTGCTTATGCATTGCAAGGTTTCATTTGGATATGTCATCCGAAAAGGGTTATAGTTATATGGGATATCTTTTACCATCAGATTTTATAGAGTGATAGATGACCATGAGATTATGGTAGTTGTGACTGGTAGTTTTGGTGCATGGGTTAGTTGTGTTGGGTTTGATTCATTGTCGCATAACAGACATATGGAGTAAGTTGTATAGATACTCATAGACTTGTTGAGAAAGAACACCACAAACACGGGGAGTCATTGGGTGATAAGTTGCTATTTCACATATTTATCATATTTGGGTTATTACTTAAATAGTGCACAAACCATAATGGTTGCAGTTCCATGTGGAATTTAGTGCGAAGTATTGGTCGGGCAACTAGTACTACATGAGACAAAGCTAACATACCTAGAATTAGCATGATCAAATTTGCATAAGGTATATTGGAAGAAGAATGCTTATAGACATCCTAGAACAGTCAATGTTATTTACCGGATGAGAAAAATTCATGACTTGTTGATAAGATAGGTGGTCATGAGTTTCTGCAGGTTTCTTTCATCATTCGCAGTGTTGTCAAGGCTTGGAACAACGATCTATTTGCGATGTAATATTTTTGCTGTTAACGTGTTTGCAATGAGCAGTTATTACAATCAGAAGATATTTCTACGGGTATATAAATTATGGGATATATCATGTAGTTACAGCTTAAAAGTAAATATATGACTCGATACATGTTATTGGGATTGATACATTGAATATGTGCAAGAATCAAATCTTGAAGGAAGTTCCGGGTATTAAAGTTGGGCTTAAGGTCTTACAAGTTAAAGTTGAAGGCGGAATCTTCAGTCAAGATATGTCAATGGATTCATATAGAGGGAAGTGACATGAGATCACCTGTGGGAATGTGTATGATACGTTTATACAACTACTTGACGGCTTTGGAATGATTCTATAATGACCCGACCAATTGTTTTACTTTATAGAACCGTGTTTCCCTATTTATAACTTTTCGTATGTGCTTTTCTTATTTTATAACTTGTCGGGGCGGTTGGTTTTGTTTTGGAAGGGTTCGGGTTGCATTCGGAACACTTAGTTCCATAATAGTGGCCTAAGGTGGCCAAGTATTACTTAAGTCAACTCTTTGAGTAAACAATATAGGAATCGGGATTTGAAGGTCCCAATAGGTTTGTATGGTGAATTTGGACTTGGACGTATGTTCGTATCGAGTTTCGGATGGATCGGGAGTATTTAAGCTCTTATTGTTGGAAGTTGGCATTTTGAAGGTTTTAGAGTTTTCTAAGTTTGGTTTGGGGTGAATTTTTGTGTTATCGAACCTCGTTTGGAATTTTGAGCCTAGGGGTAGGTTTTTATTGTCATATTGGACTTGGGTGTGAAATTTGGCTTCATTCAGAGTTATCTAAGTACGATTCGTCGCATTTGAGGTTGGTTGGAAGAAGTTTGAAGTTTAGAAGTTAGTTAGTTTTGTTTGTGGTGTGATTCTTGGTTGTGATATTATTTATGTGTTCCGAGGCATTAGGTAAGTCCGAGTTATGTGTTTTAACTTGTTGGTATGATTGGACGGGGTCCCGGGTAGCTCGGGTGAATTTCGGACCACCCGGAGGAATGTTGAAGTTGACAAATTTTGCTGCTACCTGGCGTGAATCACGATCGCGGATGTGCTATGTGATCACGTAGTGTTAGGTGGTCATGGGCGACGAGTTGTTCTTCGCTTTCGTAGAAGAGGGCTCACGATCATAGATTGTAGGTTGGTTGAGCTTCGCGTTCATGTGGAGTGGTCACGAACGCGATGTATAGTGGGGGCTGGCCTGGGTTGGAAGCTTGAGTTTTGTGATCGCGTGTTAATATTCGTCATCATGTAATTGTGAGTTCTGGGGATTGGGAGTTTGGCCTTTGTGTTCCCGGGTCCCAGCTCGCATTCGCGTAGGTCTGGGTTTCTATTGTTCGCAATCGCGTGAGGTCCCTCACGATCGCGTAGAAGGAAATCCCAACGGTGGTAGTTTTGGACTTCATAATCGCGAGGGTATTCTGCGGTGGCAAATAGGAAGGACCTGGGAAGAATATAAGTTTCATTTCAGGACTTACAGTCATTTCATCATATTCTCTCTTGGCTTTGGCGATTTAAAGGCATTTTAGGAGCCATTTTCATCAATTGTCACTAGGTAAGTGACTCCTACTCATTGTGAGATAAATACATGACTTATATGGGGATTTTAATATGGAAATTTATAGATATTGTGGGATTTTATTGAAAACTCTAGAATTGGTAAAAATGAGATTTGACCGCGAATTTAGTTATGGAATTGGATATAAATTATATATTTGAATTCGTAATGCCATGGGTAATATTTATCATAAAACATTTCTAGAATTCGGGCGCGTAGGCCGAGGGGGTAACGTTTTGTTGACTTTCCGAGTGGGGTTGGAAATTAATTATGATAGTTAAATTATGAGTTCTTGAGCATATATTGACTGGTTTGCACATTCTTTTGACTAGTTTTGAGTTTCTCGGTATCCATTTGAGATGTTAGTGAAGTGTTGGAGCCGAGTAGTGAACTTGAAAGTAAGGTAAGTCTCTTGCCTAATCTTGTAAGAGAGAATTATCCTTGTAGGCACTCTATTTGTTATGTGCTACATTTTGTGGGCTCTACGTACGTACAGGTGATGGGTGTCCGTTCATAAACTAGATTCTTGGTTATGTCCAGGTAGAATTAGACCTACATCATGCCTTAACTGTAATACTTAAATTAATCTTGCCAGTTTGATTACTTGAATTCATAACTGAGATTGAAACTAGAATTTACATATTTGACTGAGCCTCTTTACTCTCAATTTTGGTGGGATATTTGATTGTCCGTAACAATTATGCTTTCTCTTGCATTCCTATCCTCGTGTTGTATTTATGTGATCAGTAGTTTCGTATTTTTTTGGCTCACACGTATCTTTGTGAGTGGGGCTATTGGCCCGATGAAAGTTTCTCTATTCCTATGGGATCGGGCTGTTCGCCTCGGCAGTGTTATGAAAGATTATTATGGGAGCGGGTTCTTCGCCTCGGCAGTATTATGAGATGCATCTATGGATTGGGCGTACGACCTCAGTAGTATTGTGTAACACTATTCTTATGGGATCGGGCCGTTCGCTTCGGCAGACTCATCCATAAATTTCGATAAGGGAGTCACTGCACATATGAGTTTTCCTCACTTGAGATTTGATATTAGTTATCTTTGTTTTCTTCGAGGCAATTTATGGTATTTGATGGTTTCATAATTATTTTTACGTTGAAAATCATGTTATTTAAATTTACTAGTCGCGCGTACCTCATCTTAATGAATATATATATTTTTTTGAAAACCACATCAATATTATAATAAAAATTATATTTGGGTATTAATTTAGCTACGTTATACTATATATGATTTATCTAAGATAAAATTTTAATTGATTTTGAACTCCTAATTATTAATGATTTATTCATATTTCAAATAAAGAAAGACTTAATAAGCAAAATTTTATATGTATTGGAGTTCCATTTTTTTATAATACTAATATAGATAAATAAATAAATTTATGTACATTTGATAGTCATAGATAAAAGCATGTGACTAAAATTAAAGTAATATGTAATTTGATTTGATAATAAAGATCATTCCATTCCTATAGATGTTAAAATAATACACCAATTCGACTTGCAGAAATTGAAATAACTTTTAATAATGAAACTTCGTCTAAATCAGTACGAAAGGGGGCAAAAAGATTCTCCCTTTTCCTTTTCTGTCAAATAAAAGTTACTCGCTTCGAAAACAAATACAATCACATCAATATATTTTTTTTCTAGCTCAAATTCCAACTTTATTTGACGTTCAAATATATGCATATTTGTCTTATTAATATTCAAGTTTCGTATTTCAATTTTGTCTTATGAAGCAAAATATTTGCACGTTCATGTCTTATATGCTAAAGCACATAAAATTTTGTCTTGGCAGAAACATAAACTATAAATATGAGTACGTTGTCATATTTGTCTTATGAAACAAAATACACGATAGGGCAACATATTTCAGTTATCGTATTCATATTCATATTTGACAATTAGATAATAAAATTATAGCTCGTCAATATTTCATAAGTAACGATTTTCGGATTTTAAATTCCTAGATCTAAATAAGGTTTAGTACGCGCGAAATTGCTTGGCAAACAAACTCCTAAATCTAAATGGAGTTAATTGTAAAGGAGTCCTAGAACTGAAAGGAATTGAAATGTCACAATCCCAAAATCTCATCTTAGGAATCGTGATGACACCTAGTCTTCACAACCCCAAAATCTCATCTTAGGAATCGTGATGGCACCTAGTCTTTAAGACTAGGTAAGCCTAACACATGATGAGAATAACATATTAAATCCAATTAACTATAAGGCCAAAAACGGATAAGTGACATAGAATCGTCAAAATGACCAAACAGTAATACACCCCAAAACTGGTGGTACAAACTCATAAGATCTACTGAGAGTAACTAGGAATATCAATTACATCATTGTTTGGAATGAAAGAAAACAAAAGTAAGGTAAAGCTTCACAAGGTGACTCCGAGGCCTGCTGTAACGATCCGATAGGTCGTTTTGTGTATTTGAGCCCCGTTTCTCCTTTTTATGCTCCACACATGTGTATGTTTTATTTTATGACTTGCGGGGTTGGTTAGTTTCGTTCCGAGAAGGTTTTGGGTTGATTTGGACCCTTTAGTTCTTGGCTTAGAAGCCTAAGTTGGAAATGTTGACCTAAATTTGACTTTTGTGAAAGCGACAGTAGAACGATGTTTTGATGTCTCCATAGGTTCGTATCGTAATTTTTGGCTTAGGTGCATGCCCGGAATCGAATTCGGAAGTCCCTAGGTTGATTTGGCTTGTTTTGCCGAAAATTGACAATTTGACATTTAGAAGTTTTCCCAAATTTGACTGCATCAGGTTGTTGGTGTGCTGGTGTCTCTAGTGTCGCAATTGCGAACACCAGTATCACAATTGCGATCATAGTAGAGGGGCCTTAGGTATCAGAATTGCGATGCCTTGATCGCATTTGCAAAAAATAGGCTATACTGGGTAGGTTTGCATTTGCGACACTTTAGTCGTATTTGCGAAGGGAGTAGGCATCGCAATTGCGAAGCCAATGTCGCATTTGCCACTTCCCACATAGGCTGTTAGTGCCACATTTGCGATGAATTCTTCGCAATTGCGACATCTGCTACTGAACACAAGGGTTGGAAGTCGGGATTTCATCTCATTTTCTCTCATTTTACAACCCTAGACTCGGCAGGAGGCAATTTGTAGAGGGGATTGTTTTTTTTATCTAAAATCATTGAGTAAGTGATTCTGATCAATTTTCAACTATATTTCATGATTATATATGAGATTTAACATCAAATTTATGAGAATCAAAGAGAAAATTTGGGGATTTTTGTTTACGTTTTGAAAAATAAAAATTTGGTTTTGAGAGTCGATTTGACTCGAATTTAAAAACAAAACACATATATAGACTCGTTGTATTATGGGTTGTCGGAATCTACCCTTGGACTCGGGTTTTGACCGAACGCATCCGGAAGTTGACTTTTGGGGAATTGTGTAAAGATCATTACTTTATCTATCGTAATTGATTTCTCTTGCATTGTTTGATGTTATTAAGTCATTTTTTATTAGTTTTGAGCCGTGCGGAGGCGAATTTTAGGGGTAAAGCTATTTTTGAGGGTTGATTTGGCCTAATTGAGATAAGTATCTTGTCTAACTTTGTGTGAGAAAATTACCACTTAGGATTTAGGTTTATTGTGCTAATTGAAGTATATAAAAGATGTGTACAAGAGGTGACGAGTGTGTACACGGGCTTATATGTGCTATTTGACCTGATTAGACTCTTAGGATTCTTATACACACTTAATTGAAGTTATTATTCATTGTCCTATCTTTTGTTGCCAATTTTATTCTTGCATGCTTTAATTGAAGTTATCATTACATGTTCTAGCTTCTATTGTCAAAGTTACACTCACATGCATTTCATTGTAGTTGTTGTTGCATGTCATTCCTCTATTTTTGAGTTGTTCTCATGCATTGGAATCAGATGCTATTTCATGCTATCTCTTGATTGATAAGCTTATGTTTCGCATTTGATTTTGCAAGTTGCCATTTCATGTGAATTACCTAAATTGTGAGTTATTGAAGTTGTTGTTGTGAAGGCTATTAGCACATTGAGCCTTGGTTAATTCTCAACTTTAGACCTTTAGATTGGTTAGTTCTCACCTTTAGACCTTTTGGGCGCTGAGTTCATGCCCACAGGTACAGATAGGCCATGTGACGTCCCTCCTTAGTAGGGTGTTGTTCCGGCTGATTGGTTGTTGTTTCCACTCCTTTGGAGTAGCTATTCAAAAGTCAATATGTACTGAAGCGGATGTCATAAATATTTTGGGTACGGTGGGGCCCTGTCCCGACTAAGTGGTGTAATATGTATATCTCTTTTGGTACTCTTAGAGGCTTGCAGATTAGTGTTAGTGTTTGTTGCATGTAATGGTTGGGTATGACTATAATGGTAACAGTGATGATCATGTATAAAATGCCAATGTTTCTTTTGTTAAACAATTGCACACATGTTAATACTGGTGACTATTTCCTGGAGGACTCAATGGCCCAAATTTTTATGTAAGGAAGAGATATAAGAGCATACGTCGGTTCGCAAGGGCCTTCGGGCATCATGTGTCGGTCACACCTCCCAAGGTTGGGGTGTGACAAACTTGGTATCAGAGCAAGTCGTGTCCTACGAAGACTGCAAGCTGTATCTAGTAGAGTCTTGTTTATGGGTATGCTGTGCACCATACTTATAAATAGGAGGCTACATGATATCTAGGATGAATACTCTTCTTTTTTTTATCTAGATCGTGCGATACAGCTGAGTCATAAATATTCATTTCTGATCTCCATCTTGTTTATGTTTATACTAATGCCTACCACAAAACGTCAAGCACTTTCTCAAGTATTACATGAAGAAGCATGAGAAGGTACGAGCAAGGTGTTGCCTGCCCCGATGGGCTAATATGGACCCCACGATGAGGTTGGGATACAGGTTTCGAGGACAACACCATCACCCCCGGAACATCATAGAGAAGTTAATGTACCTCATATTCCTCCCTTGGTTGAGCCTGGACAAGATCTAGATATGAGAAGTGCATTGTAGTTGTTAACTCGGTTAGTGGCCTCTCAGGCCCAACGTCAAGCACTTACCACTTCAGATAAAACAGTCAGCATGAGAGTTTGAGATTTCATAAATTTGGACCCCCCAGTATTCACACGGACATCCAAAACAAAGATCCTCAGAACGTTTTAGATCAAAAGCAGTGGACTTTACGGGTGATGCATGCCACTGATACTGAGTCCGTAAAGCTTGCCTCTTACAGGTTAGGGATATAGCTGTTGTGTTGTATGAGACTTGGGAACGGTCTAGGGGACCTCTTACCCCAACAGTTGGATGGAGGAAATTTTCTAAAGCATTCTTGTAGCAGTATATGCCCGTTGAACTTCGTTGAGCTAGACAAGATAGATTCTTGCGGTTGGAGCAAGGTAATATGAGTGTCCGGGAGTACAATATGTTGTTTAACTCCTTGGCTAGGTATTCTCCATTAGTAGTGGCTGAGATGAGCGACCGGGTGCATCAATTCCTGGCCGGCTTGGGGCCGCATCTGATAAACGAATGCACCACAACTTATTTGAACCCGATTATGGATATTGCTCGTATTCAGGCCCATGCACAGAACTTAGAAGATCGCAAGAGGCTTCAACTAGCTGCTCGAGAACACCACTAGGGTCAATCTAAGAGGGCCTGGTCCATGAGAGATATGGGAGAGCTTCCAGGCGGATTTAGATCCCCATTTTATCGGCAGTCACCAAGCTAGGTGGACAGCATGCCATCACAGTCCTAGAGCTAGTATCAAGAACGATCTACTTATTCCAGTCAAGGCCGAAACTTTAGAGGGTAGAGTTTGCGTAATAGTGGGGATACTAACAGGATGAGACCCCTGATGCCACGTTGTGGTCGATGTGGTAGGAATCATATTGGTCATTGCTGCTACNAGCTAGTATCAAGAACGATCTACTTATTCCAGTCAAGGCCGAAACTTTAGAGGGTAGAGTTTGCATAATAGTGGGGATACTAACAGGATGAGACCCCTGATGCCACGTTGTGGTAGGAATCATATTGGTCATTGCTGCTAGGGCTCGGATTTATGTTATTCTTGTGGGTAGACCGGTCATATCATGCGCCTTTTCCTAGTGAGAAATATGGGTGGTGTTACCACCTGCAGGTTCAGCAGCAGATTCTTCAGCAAAAACACATCCTCGTGAGCAAGATGTATGACCACCGATAGGAAGATGTAAAGGTAAAGGTGGAATATCCATGCCTAGCCCTAGTGGGCAACAACCAAATCGCATCTATGTGTTGTCAGGTCTTCAAAATTAAGAGTCTTCACCAAACGTGGTCACATGTATACTATCCGTATTCTCCCTTATTATGTATTCTCTGATAGATCCAGGTTCCACCTTGTTGTATATTTCTCCATTTGTTGCTAGCAAATGTGGTAAAGCACCTGAAGAATTGTGTCACCAATTTGAAGTGTCCATGCCGGTAGGAGAATCCGTGATAGTAAGGCGGGTGTATCGAGCTTGTGATGTGATGGTTCACGATCACCATACCATGGCTGATTTGAATGAACAGGAAATGATAGAATTTGATGTTATTATGGGAATGGAGTTGCTGGCCTCTTGTTATGCTATGGTGGATTGCTGGAAGAAAGTTGTTCGCTTTAACATTCTAGGAGAGCATGTTATCTAATTGAAGGGCGATGTTGCAGAGCCAAAAGGGAAGTTTATTTCCTACCTTAAGGCCCAAAAGATGATTACAGAAGTTTGTTTTTACCATTTGGTACGAGTGCATGATACGGAGGCAAAGCCTCCCACCTTACTATCGGTTTCGATCGTAAGTGAATTTCCCTGATGAGCTCCCAGGTATTCCACCTGCGAGGGAGATTGAGTTTGATATCAATATGCCACCCGATACACAGTCGATATCTATTCCTCCATACAGGATGGCTCCAGCTGAGTTGAAGGAATTAAAGGGCCAGTTGAAGGATCTTCTTGATAAGGGCTTTATCCGACCTAGTACTTCCCCATGGGGAGCCCCATTACTATTTGTTCGCAAGGAAGATGGGCCATTAAGGATGTTTATTGATTATCAACAACTGAATAGGGTGACCATCAAGAACCAATATCTACTTCCAAGGTTCGATTATTTGTTTGATCAATTGCAAGGTGCTAAGTATTATTCTAAGATCGACCTCAGATCTAGGTATCATGAGCTAAGGATAAAGGAAGAAGATGTTACAAAGACAGCCTTTCAGACTAGATATGGCCTTTGTGAATTCCTTGTTATGTCTGTTGGACTAACCAACACACAAGCGGCCTTTATGGACCTAATAAATCGAGTTTTCATGCCATTATTGGACATTTTTGTGATCGTGTTCATTGACGATAATTTGGTGTGCTCTCAAATAAAGGCTGACCAAATCCTACACACACTCCGAGATCACAAGTTATACGCCAAGTATTCCAAATGCGAGTTCTGGTTGAATTCAGAGGCCTTTCTTGGGAACCTAGTATATGGTGAAGGTATCAAGGTTGATAGCCAAAAGGTCGAGGCAGTTAAGAATTGGCTAAGGCCCACAACTCCTACCGAGGTATGCAGCTTCTTAGGCTTGGCCGATTACTATTGAAGGTTTGTGGAACATTTATCATTGATAGCTGCTCCATTAACTAAGTTGACACATAAGGCAGAAAATTTCCGGTGGACCGATGACTATGAGAAGCGATTCCAAGAGTTAAAGGGCAGGTTAACCATGACACTAGTGTTAACTCTTCCTGAAGGACTCGAGGGGTACATTGTATGTTGTGAAGCATCTAGAGTGTGATTGGGCAGTTTTATAATGCAACACAGGAAAGTTATTGCATATGCTTCAAGGCACCTGAGGAAACATGAGCAAAATTATCCAACCCACGATCTGGAGCTAGCAGCCGTCATTTTCGCTTTAAGGATATGGCGTCACTAACTGTGTGGAGTTCATGTCAACATATTAATTGATCACAAGAGCTTGCAGTACATATTCAAGCCAAAAGAGTTGAATTTGAAGCAACGGAGGTGGCTCGACTTATTAAAGGACTATGATGTTGATATTCTGTACCACCCCGAGAAGGCAAATGTTATGGCTAATGCGTTAAGTCAAAAGTTTATGGGTATCTTACGACATGTGGAGGAGTAAAAGTTCGAGATGAATAAAGGCTTGTACTGATTGGCAAACCTAAGTGTACGGTTGCTTGATACCGGTGATGCAGGAACCACTATTCTGAATATTGTCAAGTCCTCGTTAGTAGCCGAAGTAAAGGCACGACAATTTGAAGATCCGGCCTTGGTGAAAATAAGAGAAATCATCCCCTTTCAAAAGAAGCGAGTGTTCGAGTTATCCGAGGACGGGGTCGTTAGATAAAAGGACCGGCTATGTGTACCTGATGTCGGAGGACTTCGAGAATAGATCATGATAAAGATTCAACATTCCCAATATTCTGTTCATCTAGGGTCAGCCAAGATGTACCACAATCTTCAACAGTTATGCTGGTGGAATCGCATGAAGAGGGACACTGTTGGGTAAGTTTCTCGGTGTCCAAATTGCCAACAAGTCAAAGTTGAACATCAAAAACCGGGAGGACTGCTGCAAAACAGGGAAATTCCAACCTGGAAACGGGAAGTGATCAACATGGATTTTGTCATCGGATTTCCACGAACATGCCAAAGGTTTAATTCTATATGGATTATCGTGGATCGCTTCACCAAGTCAGCCCACTTTCTGCCACTAAAAACTACTTTCCCTGCTGAAGTGTACGCTAAGTTGTATATTAAGGAAATAGTTCGACTTCATGGGGTTCTGGTTTCCATAATATCGGACAGACGCGCCCAGCTCACAGCTAACTTTTGGAGATCATTTCAAAAAGGGTTGGGAACAAGGATCATCCTTAGCACAACTTTCCATCCACAAAAAGACGGTCAGGCCTAGCGCACTATTCAAAGGCTCGATGACATGTTACGAGCATGTGTTCTAGACTTCAAGGAAAATTAGGAGGATAACCTACCACTCATCGAATTCGCTTACAACAATAGCTACTATGCTAGCATTCAGATGGCACCATATGAGGTCCTATATGGTCAAAGGTGCAGGTCTCCTATCAGATGGTTCGAAGTCGGTGAAATGAAGTTATTAGGTGGTGACTTGATGCAGCAAGCTGTGCAAAAAGTGAAAACAATTCGAAATTGACTAGTGACTGCTCAGAGCAGGCAGAAATCTTACTCAGATAACCGACGGTGAGATTTGGAGTTCATTGTGGGAGACTGGGTATTCTTGAAGGTGTCGCCTATGAAATGCGTGATGATATTTGGCAAAATGGGCAAACTCAGCCCCCAGTATATCGGACCATATCGAGTTATTCAGAAGATCGGTCAAATAGCTTATAAGCTGGAGTAGCCCCCGGAATTAGAAGCAGTGCATCCGGTATTTCACATGTCTATGCTTCGAAATTTCTTAGGCAATCCATCCCGCATCATCCTTGTTAAAGATATTCAAGTCACAGAAGATCTATCCTATGAAGAAGTTCCGGGGGCTATTCTAGATCGACATATTTGAAAGTTATGAACTAAAGAAGTGGCTTTAGTTAAAGTGCTTTGGAGGAACAAAAGTAAGGAAGAAATGACGTGGGAATAAGGTATGAAATCTAAGTAACCCCCCCCCCGCCGCCCCATTTATTCCACACTATGGGAGGCAGCAATGAGACCATCACGATAGGCCACGATTCAACATTCGAGGATAATGTTCCGAAAAGGGAGATTATGTTACACCCTACACCTAAATAAATCTTGGTAAGTGTGGTTTCTAGAACGGTTAGTTAGCCGGCGATGCATGTGAGGGCAAAGGGGATTACACGTTTCAGCAAGCTTGCGCCAGCTATCCTACCCTTTGTTGTAATTGGGGCGGGGCCACCCATTTTGTATGCGGACCCGGTAGAGATTCCTATTATTGGCGCCTGTATATAATGGCAGTGAGGCTCATTATATTTCTCTTTTTTTGAGAAATACCACTCACCATAATTCACAAAAATATCTCTCACATCTTTTTCGAAGTTTGAAATAGCCAAAACTAAATCAAAAGACGGCTCTATTAGAATTTAGCTTGGAGAAACATTGAATTGTTGCTGCAACATCTGTCATCCAGTGGGATTGATTCTAAAGGTTCATTAGAGGAAAATATAAGAGCCCTTGTGTGGCCTGGTACGACCGAGCCCTTGTTTGTCCAGGGATGACCGAGCTCTCTATGAGGCCAGGTATGGAGCAATGTGACTGTAACGACCCGATTGGTCATTTTGTGTATTTGAGCCCCATTTCTCCTTTTGATGCTTCACACATGTGTATTTCTAGTTTAATGACTTGAGGGGTTGGTTAGTTCGTTCTGAGAAGGTTTTGGGTTGATATGGACCCTTTAGTTCATGGTTTAGAAGCTTAAGTATGAAATGTTGATTGAAGTTTGAATTTTGTGAAAACGACCCCAGAACGGTGCTTTGATGGCTCCGATACGTCCGTTTTGCTATTTGTAACTTGCCTGCAAAATTTGGTATCATTTGGAGTTAGTTTGATTGGATTCAGACGCTTAGCTAAAATTCTAGACGTTCCTAAGTTTTCTTTTGATCCAATTCGTGGTTATTGATGTTATTTTGGTATTTTAATCATGCGAGCGAGTTTGTATGATACTTTTAGACTTGTGTGGATGTTTGGTTTAGAGACCTGAGGGCTCAGGTGAGTTTCAGATGTGTTTCAGATTGGACTGAACTCATTTTGGGTTGTTGGTATGCTGGTGCAGCAGTTATCGCAATTGCGAGCACCAACCTCGCAATTGCGAAGGGATCAGTAGGGGAGAAGGTATCGCTATTGTGATGCCTCACTCGCAATTGAAAAGTGTAGGCTAGTCTAGGTAGTTTCGCAATTGCGACATTTTGGTCGCATTTCGATGGGAGCAGGCTTCGCAAATGCAAAACCTGTGTCGCATTTGCGACTTCCCCTTAGGCTGTCAAGTGCCGCAATTGCGATTCTTTCTTTACAATTGTCAGGGTTCACAATTGCGGACCCAGTGTCGCAATTATGACATCTACAACTGAACAAAAGGGCTGGAAAGATGGGGTTTAATCTTATTTCACTCATTTTAGAACCCTAGACTCGGTATGAGGCGATTTGGGGATGAGATTTTCACATATAATCATTGGATAAGTGATTCTGAACAATTTACAACTATATTTCATGATTATATATGAGATTTAACATCACGTTTATGAGAATCAAACAGAAAGTTTTGGGATTTTTATCTATGTTTTGAAAAATGAAAATTTGGGATTTAAGAGTCGAATTGGACTCGAATTTGAAAATAAAACATATATATGAACTCGTGGGGTTATGAGTAGTATGGATATACCGTTGGATCCGGGTTTTGACCGGACAGGCCCGAAGTTGACTTTTGGGAAATTATGTAAAGATTATAGCTTTATTAATCGTAGTGGGTTTCTCTTGTATTGGTTGATGATATTAAGTCTTTTTTTGGTTAGATTTGAGCTGTGTGGGGGTGAATTTTAAAGGAAAAGCTACTTTTGAGTATTGATTTGGCCTAGTCGAGATAAGTATCGTATCTAACTTTCTATTGGAAAAATTACCCCTCAGGATTTGGGTTGATTGTACTATTTGAGTTGTGTGGAATACGCGTACACGAGGTAACGAGTGTGCACAAGGAATTTATGTGGCATTTGACCGGTTTAGACGCTTAGGTTACTCTTAAGTTCTTAATTAAAGCTATAATTTGTTTTATCTTTCGTTGTCAAGTTTATTCCAACATGCCTTATTTGAAGTTGTTTTTGCATATGCTAGTTTCCACTGTCGAGGATTTTCCCTTATGTGCCCTTATTTGTAGTTGTTTCTACATGCAATTCTTTCCATTGTTGAGTTATTCCCATGCATTTAGACGTAGTATCTATTCCATGCTATCTCTTTCATTGTTAAGCTTATGTTATGCACTTAGAGTGAAAGTTAACATTTCTTGGAAATACCTTCTTTGTGAGTTATTGAAGTTGTAGTTGTGAAAGCTAATAGTAAATTGAGATTGAAGTTGTTAGTTATCAAGATATCTTTCCTTGTTGAGTTGTTTCTTATTCATTTTGTTATTATGGAGATTCTTATACAGATCGTGGTTGAGCCGCAAGCTATGTGTTGTGGTAACATTGTTATTGTTTATTTGGTAATGTTGTGGCATATGGGCACATGTGGTGCGAGTTGATTATTGTGTTGTGATATTGATACGCATACGGTGCTATAAGGGTGGGTATTTAAACGCATGTGGTGAGATAAGGTGGGATTTATACGTATTTTTCTAGTAAGGGAATTACTTGAAGCCACACTGTGAGATAATGGGGCTAAAACGTGTGTATCTATTTCAGGAAAACATTTTAAAAATAAATACAAGGCTCACGCGGTGATATAAAGAAGATTGTGATTGTGATTGTGATTATGACTTATGAAATGAGAAAGAAAATGAGGTGTGGTGCCTCGATCGTGATTCTTGTTGTACCTTCTATGTTGAAAGAGCTTGTTGATGGAACAACTATTGTTATTCTTCATTTGACTCACTTGTATTTGACTGTATTGATTATTTGTTGTTCTTATCATATGCTCATTCTTGTTTTCCTTTGTTGCTTTTATATCTGTTGTAGCCTTACATCATTATATTGCTTTGTTGCCATTTAATTCTCTGCTTTCTGTTATTAGATTATATTATATTTTGTTCAGGTTCTTTTGGTCTAGTAGGTGTCTTGACTTGGACTCGTCACCACTATACTGAGGTTAGGCTCGATACTTACTAGGTATCATTGTGGTGTATTCATGATATGATTGTGCACATTGTTGTGCAGATCCAGATACATCTACTCGTGCTAGATGCTAGTGATTGACCAATTATTCCTAAGACTTAAAGATATACCTGCTCGACGCTCGTAGGTCTTGGAGTCGTCTTGTTCTATTGCTTTACTACTGTTTTTCTTCACTTCAAATAGAGTTGTATTTAGAGATTATTAGTGCATTCTCTGTAGAGCTTATGACTTAGTTCCACCAGGTTTAGGAGATATTTTATAGTTGTTCCATTTCGAGTTTTGTTATGATAGTTTAACAGTTTAAATTGATATCTAAGTTGTTGTTTCTGCTAATTCTTAATGTATGTTAGGCCTACCTAGTCTTAGAGACAAGGTTCCACAAATCTAACTTGCTATTACTGTTAATTCTTAATGTATGTGAGCCTTTGTCTTTCTCTTCTCTCACAGATGGTGAGGACACGCACTACTAGATTAGATAATCAGACACCCGCACCCCCTGTTAGAGCAGTGAGAGGTTGGGGCTGGGGTAGAGGCCGAGGAGGAGCACGTTCTGCAATAAGAGCACCTCCCTGAACAGCGACTGAGCAGACACCAATAGCTCTAGTTGGGGAACAAACACTTGAGATGCCTACTGTTACCCCTAAACTCCAGGAGACCCTAGAACACTTCTTGAGCATGTTCGACACTTTAGCTCAGGCAGGATTGATTCCCCTTACACCAACTACATCTCAGGCTTGGGGAGGAGCTTAGACTCCCGGACCATTAGAACATAGCACCCTTCTGGGTCAATCTAGTTAAAGGTGCTGCAATATATGAGAAGCCATTCACAAACCGGCGATAATAACCTGCTAATCCCAAGAAGCTCCTGATCTCAATCGCCGTGGTAGGACGAGGCCAACTCTAAGCTGCCTCAATCTTCTTGGGTTCAACTTTAATGCCCTCGCCTAATACAACATGCCCCAAGAATGCTACAGAATCTAGCCAAAACTCGCACTTGGAAAACTTAGCATATAGCTTCTGTTCCCGCAAGGTCTGAAGCACCACTCTCAAATGCTGCTCGCGCTCCTCCATGCTACGTGAGTAGATCAAAATGTCATCAATGAAGACAATGACAAACGAATCAATGTATGGCCTGAACACCCGGTTCATCAAATGCATAAACTTCATCGGGGCATTGGTCAAGCCAAAGGATATCACTAGAAACTCATAATGGCCATATCTAGTCCGAAAAACCGTCTTCGAAACATCCAAATCCCGAATCTTTAACTAATGGTACCCTGATCTCAAGTTGATCTTAGAGAACACCCTATCACCCTACAACTGGTCAAACAAATCATCAATACGCAGCAACGTGTACTTGTTCTTGATGGTGATCTTGTTTAACTTGCGGTAATCAATGCACATCCGCATAGTCCCATCTTTCTTCTTCACAAATAACACTGGTGCACCCCAAGGGGATACACTCAGCTTGATGAACTCTTATGCTAGCAAATCCCCAAGTTGCTCCTTTAACTCCTTCAACTCTATCGGAGTCATGCGGTACGATGGGATAGATATAGGTTGGGTATTTGGAGCCAAATCAATACAGAAATCTATATCACGATCCGGTGGCATGCCTGAAAGATCAGAAGAGAACGCATCAAAGAACTCCTAGACCACGGGCATTGAATCAATCGCTGGAGTCTCTATGGTAGTATCCCGAACATAGGCTAGATAAGCCAAACAACCCTTCTTCGCCTATGTGTTGAGCCTTCAAAAAAGAAATAATCCGACTAGATGTACTGACAGATGAACCCTTCCACTCCAATCTAGAAAACTCTGGCATCGCCAAGGTAACAGTCTTGGTATGGAAATCAAGGATTGCATGATATGGAGATAACCAGTCCATGCCCAGTATGACCTCAAAGTCGGTCATATCGAGTAACAGAAGATCCTCTCTAGTCTCATAACCACAGAATGTAACAATGCAGGACAGGTAGATCTGATCCACAACAACAGAATTGCCCACAGGAGTGGACACATAAACAGGAGTACCCAAGGACTCACGAGGAACACCCAGGAAATAAGCAAATAGAGATGAAACATATGAATATGTAGATTCTGGGTCAAATAGTACTAATGCATCCCTACCACAGACAGAAATAATACATGTGATCACGACATCTGAGGCCACTACATCTGGTTTGGCCGGAAAGACATAGAACCTAGCTGGAGCGACACTTGACTTGCCTCCACCCGATTGGCCTCCACCTCTAAAATGTCCCCTACCCACATGCCCTCTGCCTCTGGGCGGCCGGGCGTCTGGTGGAGCAGCTGGTGCTGTAATCATAGGCTGCTGACCCTGCTGTACTACCTTGCCCCGAAGCCTGGGGCAAAACTTCCCCACATGACTGAGATCCCCGCACTCGAAATAACCAATCGGTACGGTGAGCTTCTGACCTGAAGTCTAACCCTGATGGCCTAAATACCCACTGGAGGAACCCTGAATAGCTGGTGGGCGGTAGGAACTCTCTGGCATGGCCCTGAAATACGGTCACACTAGAGTACGTGGAGGAGGTGGCGGTGCTGGATATGTGGGCCTGCTAAACTGACCCCTCACAATCTGGCCTCTGCCCCCAGCTGGGGCATCTCTGAACTCTCCCAAATACCGAAATCGCTTATCCCTCGTAGCCTGCTCCCGGCTACGTTGACGTACACCCTCGATCCTCTGAGCTATCTCTACAGCTAGCTTGTAAGAAGTTTCTATCTTAACCTCTCAGGCCATGGTGGCCTGAATGCCAGTGTGCAAACCTGCAACAAACCTTCGCACTCTCTATGCATCAGTGGGAATGATCATAAGTGCACGGAGAGACAACTCAGAGAACCTTGCCTCATATTCGGACACTGACATCTGACCCTACTGGAGTTGTTGAACTGAAACCGTAACTCTTCCCTCTGAAAGGGTGGAATATACCTGTCCAGGAAAACACGGGTGAACCAGTCCCAAGTCATGGGAAGAGAATCTGATGGTCTACCGAGAAGATATGACTGCCACCACCTACGGGCCCTGCCCTCCAGCTGAAAAGTGGTATAATCGACCCCATAGGACTCCAATATCCTCATGTTGTGTAGTCTGTCCCTGCTCCGATCAATAAAGTCCTGGGGTCGTCATGTCGCTCACCTCTGAAGACTAGGGGATGAAGCCTAGTCCATCTGTCCAATAGCTTCTTCGGATCACTGGTCACAGCTGGTCTGGGCTCAGGTATAGCTGCTTCAACTGGATAAGCTCTGCCCACGGGTAGTGCGCTCGGAATCAGGTATGCGACAGCTGCATGCCCTGCAGCCTGAGCGGTAGGGGTCTATGCTCCCCTCCCGCCTGAGATGTGGCTGGATCTATTGGAAATAAACCAGCCTACGTCATAGAATCCCTGAACCGCAGCATACGGGCCATGACCTCCTGGAATCCCGGTGCGGACATGAAATCCATCGGGGCTAGCTATGCTGCAAGCACCTCCCCCTGCTCATCAACAATAGGATCCTCTACTGGATCCACTGGTGGAACAACTAGGGCAACTCTGGGACATCCTCGTTCCTTACCTTGGGCTGGAGCCCTCCCTCGGCCTCTAGCAACAGGGGGAGTAACTCCTCCATGGTCTGGAACATTCGCTGCGTGCGTTCTCACCATCTGTGAGAGGATAAGAGAAATATACTTAGTACCACATCAACTGCACGATAGGAGATGAAGAAAGAGTAGTTTCCTAACACCCTATAGCCTCTCGAATATAAGTACGGACATCTCTGCACCGATCCGCAAGACTCTATTAGGCCTACTCATAACTTGTGAGACCTACGTGAACCTAGTGCTCAGATACCATATTTTCACGATCCAATTCACTTATAGACCGTGATGGCGCCCAATGCTACCGCTAGGCAAGTCAGCGGTAAATTACACCATGTTATTTCTCTTTTAATAAGTTTTCAAGTGATTAAATTCCATTAAATAAAAAGGTTAAGAAACCGGAACTTTGTAAATAAATAGACGAAAGCAGCTGAGTGCAAGTATAACCATAGAATAATCCAAAACCATATGCCTGCTAGTGTATGTGCCAAGACATGGTGTCACAAGTGTATGAGCACTCTAGGTGCTGCGGACAGCTCAGGAAGCAGCTCACCACTAGGCCTCGGGATATCTGGGATGCGCACAGATAGTACCGCCAGATGCACCTACCTCAGATCTTGCACGATTAGTGTAGAAGTATAGCGTGAGTACATAAACAACATGTACCCAGTAAGTATCTAGTCTAACCTCGAAGAAGTAGTGACGATGGGGTCGACTTCGACAATTATTACGGGCTAACAATATGAATACAGAAATTCCAAAAAAGCATGAATTATGTAATTAATAATAAATATCCATTAACAAGCAGGAGCAAATAATTCTTTCACAATTTAATAAATTCCTGTCATTGATAAGTGTAACCTCATAAGCCACAAAATAGTATCAAGTATGATTAGGCTCCGAGTATTATTAAGCACGATTTATGCCGAAGTCGTATGGCCCAATCCAGAACAACATGTACACTGCCGAGGGACGTGCGGCATGATCCATAGATACATCTATCTACTGCCGAGGCGTTCGGCCCGCTCCACAAGAAGAGAGGATACTTTATAAGCATTTGACTTAAACGTTATAATAGGGTTAATACACAATATAATAAAATTTTCATTAACGGTCAAGTAATCCGCTAAATATTCAAGTAAGTAAAATTCGGTCTTTTACAATTCTTCTAACAAGTTCTAATATAATTTGGGCACTTAAATTAACAAATAGGGTGCAAACATTACAAGTAATCTATGATTTGGGTCCTAAGCTACCCGAACATAAGCATAAATAGTAGCTACGCACGGACTCTCGTTACCTCGTGCGTACGTAGCCCCCACAATTAGAAGCAAAAATTAATTTAAAGCGCCTATGGGGGCAAAATTCCCTCTTACAAGGTTCGACAAGAGACTTACCTCGTCTTAAGGCTCACTTTATGATCACAATTTCACTCTAAAGCCCCAACTCGGTGCCGAACAATCCAAAACTAGTCAAATGTTATATAAATTAATCAATACATGTTCGAAAGTTCATATTCTAACTATTAGAGTGATTACCCAACCCTAATTGAAAGATTCCTAAAATACGTCCTCGGGCCCACATGTCCGGATTCCGAAAATTTTTGAAGAAAGTTGTTACCCATAACCTCAGAAACTCAAATATATAATTTTCACTCAATTCCCTAACTATTTCCGTGGTTAAATCCCATTGTTATCAAAACCTAGATTTTTCATCTAAACACATAATTTCCACAATTTACATATTAAAATCTACCCTTAATCTATGTATTTAACTCAAATTCGATAGAATTTACTTACCTCCAAGTACTAGGTGAAAAATCTTCTCCAAGAGTTCCAAAATTGCCCCAAGAGGTGAAAGAACATGAGTCAAAATCGTCTAAGTCCCTCATTAAATGGACCATTCTGCCTCTAAGACTTCCGCATCTGCGGTCCCTGGGCTGCCTCTGCGGCTCTGCATCTGCGGAAGGTTCATCGCAGATACATACCTCCCTTGGTTGGCCTAAGTCCGTAACTTTGGAATAAGGGTCACTTCTGCGAGGCCGCTCCTACAGCAGATGAGCCGCACCTGCACAAGTCTCGTTTATGCGGTCTCTTGACCGCTTCTATGGTCGCGCATCTGTGATCGCCTTGTCTGCATCAACGGTTTTTGGCTGCCCATGCTGGGCCGCTTCTGTGAGCTCGCACCTGCAGTGGGCCCTCCGCAGGTGCGGTTACACCAGAAGCTGGGTGCTTCAGTTGTTCACCCATGGCTAAGCGACCTCCGTGAATCGTCCAAATGGCATTCGGGGCCTCTGAGGCCCCGTACGAACATGCCAACACGTTTGAAATCATAAAACGGACTCGCTCGCACACTCAGAATGCGGAAAACAACATCAAACTAAGAATTACACCCCAAACCAAATTGAATCAACTTATGAACTTCAAGTTCTTCTAACTTACACCAAATTTTGCGTGCAAGTCTTAAATTACCAAACAAAACTATTCCCAAGCTCGGAATCCCAAACGGACCTCGATAACACCAAAACCTACTCTAAACCAAATTTAAAGAACTTTTAAACCTTCAATAACAAACTTTCAACCTTAAGTGCCGAAACGCTCCAGGTCATCCAAAACTCGTTCCGAATATACGCCTACGTCAAAAATCATCATACAAACCTATTGGGACCATTAAATCCCGGTTCCGAGGGTGTTTACTTAAAACGTTGACCAAAGTCAAACTTTGCCCTTTTTGCCAACCTTAAGGAACCAAATATTTCGATTTCAACTCGAACCCTTCCAAATCCCGAACTAGCCATCCCCGCAAGTCATAAAACAGTAAAACTATATACAGGGAGTCTTATTTAGGGGAACAGGGACTTAGGAAGCAATACGACCGGTCAGGTCGTTACATAAACTGTATACCAAAATAGTATATAATATATCATTTTGGTATACAATACAAATTCTTCTTCTCTAGTCAACTCAACTTTAACCCAAATTTAAAAAGTTTACTGCAAAATCTCCACCATGAAAACGTCGTTTAAAATTTGAAAAGGGCCTACAAATTTTGAAAATCTAGAAAATGGTCCAATTATAACGATATATTGTTGCAACATATTATATATTATTGCAGTATATTGTATACTATTATAATAAACTATTGCAGTATATTGTATACTATTATAATATATTATTGTAGAAATCTTATTGTATGTACTGCTAAATTATTTGTAGCAGTAAACTATATAATACATCTATATACTTTTATAGTATATTGTATACTGTAACGATATATTGTTGGGTAATTGTGTTTCTTCTTCAGATTAAAAGCTTCAAGCTCGAAAATGGAAGAACGTCTTCAAAATTGTAATTCAAATAATCACCTCAATTGAGCTCCAAATGCAACCAAATTTCAGTATTAACTTTCCAAAGGTACTATAGATAACATATTGTCACACTCACTTTGAATTAAATAATAAAATCTTCAGGTCAATAATTCATATTAAAGAGCTTCAAGCTAAGCAATGGTTGATCTTCAAACATATGAAAATTTCATATAGAGAAAGCCAAAATCTATCTAACTCAATGAGATTGAGAATTCTGAGAAGAAGTTATTGAAACCCTAAGTTTTTTATAGATTTACTTTCTAGCTTTGTTTTTTTGGAATACATGAAAAAGAGAGGATAGAAAAGGTGGATAGATCAGATATTATATGGATGGAGATAATCCAATTGCCAAAAGTGAAGAAAAAGAAAGGGAGAAGAAAAATATAGGGAAAAGGTACAGCGCAACTTTAAACTGCATAGTTGCATTAGAAGAATGAATAAGAAAAATGGGTAGACAGGTAAATATTTTTGGTCGGCTAGATGTATAGTGTAACTATTTTGAGAGTAGGTAAAAATGGATAATTAATTCGTGTTAAGTAGGTATATAGCGTAAATTGCTCTAAATAAAAATGCGTTTATTGTAGAGGTTGTTTGGAGTATATAAGTGAGAACACGAGATTCTTGGAGGAGGTTTCTATATTGATGCTATTTAATTTGTTCTAGATTTATGTTTCTAAATTTTCATTTTTAACAACAGGGGACACAAGCCCCTATAGCTCAGTGGTAGAACGCCAGTCTTGTGAACTGGAGGTTTGTAGTTCGATCCTGTATGGGGGCAAATTCAAAAATTTGTTTTTTTCGGAGTGTGGTTAATTTTTTTGCATATGGAACATAAACTCACGAAACTAGTGTTTCTTTCCAGTAGACTCTCTACTAAAGACAAGTTGAAAAGAAACAGTGATAAAAACAACAAAGTATTAAGAAAACTAAAGCGGACGAATGCAATCAAACATTAGATAGTACCATCAATCCAAGAACAAAGATGTAACTACTCGACCGGTCGTTTTGCTTTTTAGAACTCTATTCTCCTAGTTAAGGCTCCTCGTATATTCTTTTACTATTTTATGACTAGCGGAGATGGTTAGTTCGGGGTTGGAAGGGTTCGGGTTGAAATCGGAATACTTAGTTCCTTAATATTAACTTTAAAAGGTTAAGTTCGACTTGGATCAACATTTCTAGTAAACAACCTCGGAACCGGGATTTGATGGTCCCAATAGTTTCATATGATAATTTTGGACTTAAGAGTATGTTCGGATTGGGTTTTGGATGACCCGGGAGCATTTTGGCTCATAAAGTTAAACGTTGGCGCATTGAAGGTTTTAAAGTTCTTTAAATTTAGTTTGTATTTGGTTTTGGTGTTATCGAGGTCCGTTTAGTATTCTGAGCCTGGAAATATTTCTGTATGATAATTTAAGACTTGCAGATAAAATTTGGCGTCATTCCGAATAGTTTGAGTATGAATCGGCGCTTTCGGAGTAAGTTGGAAGAATTTGAAGTTCATAAGTTAATTTTATTGGTTTTGGGTTGCGATTCTTAGTTTTAATGTTATTTTTCGCATTTCGAGGGTGCGAGCGAGTCCGTTTTATGTTTACAAACTTGTTGGTATGCTTGGGAAAAGCCCCGAGGGCCTCGGGTACTATTCGGACAATACGCGGATCAAGTTTTGAATTTGGAGAAGAGCTGCCGGTGCATGTCATCTGCTGCGTTCGCACCTGCGGTGGAATGCCCGCAGAAGCGGCACCATAGATGCGATGCCTTGCTCACAGAAGTGGAAAGGGAAGGGGTTAGCAAGCTCCACAGAAGCGAAGAATTTTCGCAGAAGTGAAGTCGCTTCTGCGATGAAGTGGTCCGCAGGTGCGGACGGGGCAGCCTGGCCATGGTCGCAGGTACGCGAGGCGAGCCGCAGAAGAAGGCTCGCAGATGCGGGATTTGGCCGCAGGTGCGATCAGTCATGGGTCAAGCGTGTTCTGCAAATGCAGACAATTGACCGCAGAAGCGGTCCCGCAGAAGCGGAGGCTGGGCAGTAGGGGTGTTCAAAATCGAACCGAAACTGAAAACTGAACCGCAAAAATGGCTTAATGGCTTATTGGTATCAGGTTAACGGATGGGGAATGGATTGAATTTCTTTTATTAACGGCGAATCGATTTGGGGTCGGATTATTCAATTTTCTTAACGGATAATCCGTTAACCCGTTAAGAATATATATGTAATATGTATATTTAATAAGTAATAAAAATCCATTTCTTATCGTGGGCCGTGGCATTATACAAGCAAAAGTGTTAAAACTTAAAAGTGTTTCTTTACAGTTGTCCACTTATCCAGTACCCTTCTTTACCAATACTTTATTAGGCATTCCGATTTGAGACATTAGAAAATAGAAACAGTCTAAAAGTGTTAATTTCAGTATTACACCCAGCAGCCAGAGCAATAGACTCACTGTCTCCCTCTCGCTAACTGGCCTCTCTATCTCGCCTCTCCCTCTCGCCAACTCGCCAACTCATCGTCTCGCCTCTCCCTGTCGTCATAGCCAGAGCCCAGAGCAACAGATGGTAAGTTTCTTTTCTTGTTGAAATTCCAACTGTTGCCTTCTCTGCCTTGTGCTGTTTTGAGATCGATTTTGACAGTTTTTGTTTAAATATCTGTTAAGGAAATAGTTATTTTCATTCCTTTTTCTTTTCTTATTGTAGTGACTCATAGCATGGCTGAAAATATACAAAGTGATAAGATGATGGGTGAAAGTGGGGCTTCTAATTTAAATTCAATTAGCCAATCTGAAACAACAGAGTCAAATATAACCAAAACAAGGAACAAAAGGTCTATTGTATGGGATTATTTTACAGAAATTATTACTTCCGAAGGGAGTACAAAAGCAAAATGTGACTATTGCTTTATTGAGTATTGTTTTAAGACCATAGACGGTACGTCGACACTTCTTTCTCGTATGTTTAAATATCCTAAACGCCCTGCTATTGTTGATAAAAAAACAATCAACTTTAGGTTTTCAATCTGTTCCGGGGGGTAGTCAGGGTGACGTAGCTGTTGTTACTTGGAAATTTGATCAAGAAGAGTGTAGGAAGGCGTTATGTCGTATGGTAATAGTTGATGAGCTTCCTTTCAGCTTTGTTGAAAAAGAAGGTTTTAGAGACTTTATGAAAGTGGCGCAACCTTATTTTTGGATCCCTTCCCGTAGTACTGTAACTAGGGATTGTTTTGATCTTTTTAATGAAGAAAAGAAAAAGTTAAAGAGGTCTTTTATAGAAACGAAACAAAGAGTATGTATTACCACTGATACCTGGACTTCTATACAAAGAATCAATTATATGTGTATCACTGCCCATTGGATTGATAGTGAATGGAATATGCATAAAATAATAATTAATTTTTGTCCTATTGTTAATCATAAAGGCGAAGATATGGCAAATGGTATTGGTAGGTGCTTACGTGAGTGGGGGATAAATAAGATCTTCACTGTCACAGTTGATAATGCAAGCTCCAATGATGTGACAGTAAAAGAATTATCTAAGCAATTAACAAAAATGGGAACTAATTTGATGAACGGTAATCACCTTCGCGTGAGATGTATGGCTCACATCATGAATCTTGTGGTCCGGGATGGTTTAAAAGAATCATCAGTGTCTATTGAACGTGTTAGGCATGTAGTGAGATATGTTAGGCAGTCTCCTGGGAGGTTGAAGAGGTTTCAAGAATGTTTTGATGATGAAACTCAATTGTAAAAGAACTTTGTCCTTGGATGTTCCAACTAGGTGGAATTCCACCTACTTGATGTTGCGTAGGGCTGTTGAATTTGAAAGTGCATTTTCACATTATGCATCTAGTGAAATTGGCCTAAGACATTATCTTGAGCATTCTTATATTGAAGTTGGAATTCCTACAGGTGAACTTTTGAGTAGTGATCGGGAGAATGTAAAAAGAATTACAAAGTTTCTTGAAATCTTCTATCTTCTTACTTTGAAAATATCTGAATCACGTTATGTTACATCGAATATTCATTTTCTTGAAATTTGTGCGATTGCTGTTTATTTTGAAGCAATTGATAGAAAATGAAGATACAGTTTTAAGTGAAATGGCAAAGAGGATGAAGGAAAAGTTTAATAAGTATTGGGGTGATCTAGGAAAAATGAACAAGATAATTTTCATCTCATGTATTTTGGATCCACGTTAGAAGCTCGAATCAGTTGGTTATGCACTTGTAAAGATGTTTGATGAAGATCCGGGGGCAACTATACAAGCAGAAGTGAAGAAGTACATGACTTCATTATTTTATGAGTATGTAAAGTCTAGCTCAAAAGGTGTCATTCTTGCTTCATCTTCAGATTGTTCTTCATTGGACACTTCTACTTCCGGGCTTTCTGACAGTCAAGTAAGCACCCAAAATACAGGACTTTTAGAATCACTAATGCAAGATATAAAAAAATAAAAAGTGGGAGTGGAGGTGTTGATACTAAAACAGAGTTAGATAAATATTTTGGTGAAGAAACTGAGGATGACACTAAAAAATTTGATGTTCCTCTCTGGTGGAAATTGAACTCAGCTAGATTTCCTGTTCTTGCAGAGATGGCTCGTGATGTATTAGCGGTTCCGGTTTCAAGCGTGGCATCCGAATGTGCGTTTAGTACGGGAGGGCGTCTACTTGATTCATTTAGGAGTTCATTAACTCCTAAATTGGTGCAAGCTCTAGTGCGTCTTTAAGATTGGCTTCGAAATAAAAAATTAAAACAACCTGTTAGTGTTGAGGAAGATATTGATAAAATCGAGCAGCTTGAACAAGGTAATAATATTGTTATTATATTTGTTGTATATAAGTATTGTGGATATGCTTATATGTATCACATGACTCATTATTTTAATTTGTTTTCTTCAGATTTAGACAGCGATGGAAAAGACCTTTCCGTAATTGACGTGTAGTGTTAATATATCTGGTAAGAATTCGAATTGTAATATAATTTTAATTAATATGTTAATATAATAACAACAAACATGAATTTTTAGATCAACAGTTTATATAATTCTACTAATTAGCTCAAATTTTAATGTGTATCTGCAAACTCATTGATCTCATTTTGTAAAGTCTTGTGCCCTCAAGCTGTCATATTTCAAGCCTGCTACCATCTGAGTTATATAGTGATAGGTTGTTGGATGTTAGCAGTTTGTTATTTCGTGAATGCTATTAATAATGCAAATGGTTCTACCATTGCAGAGTGATTCCAAAGACTCTTAGGTTGTTGTTTGAACTTTGAAGCTGCAGAAATTGAAGCATTGTAAGGCGTTAGTTGCAGCAGTTGTATTTTGTGGATGTCTCCAATTGTTATAGATTTTATGTGTAAATTTTCATTTTATCTCTAGTTGTATTCTGGACTCATTTTGACAGGTGTAATTGGCTAATTGCCATGTTAGGAAGTATTAAGTGTTAATAGAATCTTCATTCATCATTATTATAAAATAGTTAAGATTTCAAGCGGTTACTATATAAGGATAGTAAATTAGTGATTAATAAGCATGTGTAAATATGTGTATAAAGTTTTGTACTCTTTGTTATTTCTGTGTATGGATTAATCACGTACTAGCAAATAGTGATTTAAGCATGTGTAAATTAAATATCTTTACAACTTTGCCTTTAGATATTTTTTATCTAGATCTTTACATATTAAATTAGTATTGATGTGATCTTTATGAAAATGGTATGTGCGTCATGTGCAATTGCATCCATTTCTCCAATATTTGTAGTGAACTGAAAGCAGCGTCAGCGGGCACTAGAAGATTTTTCTAGTGTTTAGAGGTGTCAATTTTGGTATAACAACTAATAGGATGTAACATGAAGGACCAAAATAGTCCTCTGTAATACATATTGAACTAGGCCGATAAACCACCCATAGCCACCCGATAATAGCTAAACCGATACAAATCCGCCCGATATCTTATCGGGTGGCTAGCGGATTAATACATTTAAAAGCCGATAACCGATAAGCCGAACCGTTAAGAGTATATAACCGCCCGATCCGCCCGATAAGCAGCCCTACTGGGCAGAAGGTTTGCATTTAAGTCTAGACTTAGGCTTATTTCTTCATTTCTCTAACTTGTTGGTCGAATATAGAGCTCTTTGAAGAGGGATTTTCGCCTAGCACTTTGAAGGTAAGTAATTCCTACCTAATGTAAGCTAAATACATAGATTATGGGTAGATTTTAACATGTAAAATTATGAGAATTTTGGGTTTAGATGAAAAACCTAGGTTTTGATAAAAATGGAATTTAGCCACCAAAATGGTTATGGGATTGAGTGAAAATTATATATTTGAGTTCGTGAAGTTATGGGTAACAATTTTCTTCGAACATTTTTGGAGTCCGGGCACGTGGGCCCGGGGGGGTAAATTTTAAGATCTTCCAATGTGGGTTGGGTAATTACTCTAATAGCTAAAGTATTAACTCTTGAGCGTATATTGATTATTTTATATAATATTTGGCTAGTTGTGCATTGTTTGGCACAAAGTGGGATCTTTAGAGTGAATTTGTGGCCGGAAAGTGAGCTTTGAGTCGAGGTAAGTCTCTTGCCTAACCTTGTAAAAGGGAATTTACCCCATAGGTGCTTTAAATTTCTATTTGCTTCTAATTGTGGGGGCCACGTACGCACGAGGTGACGAGAGTTCGTGCGTAGCCACTAATTATGCTTGTGTCCGGGTAGTTTAGGACCCAAGTCATGAAATATTTGTAATGCTTGCACCCTACTTGATAATTAAAGTGCCAAATTTATATTGGAACTTGATAGAGGAATTGAAAAAGACCGAATTTCGTTCACTTGAGGTTTGGTGGGTTACATGACCATTAATAGAAATTGTGCTCCTTTGTGTATTAGCCTTGTAATATTTTTTGAATCGGATGTTCATAAAGTATCCTCTCTTCTTGTGGAGCGGGCCGAACACCTCGGTAGTAGAATAGATGCATCTATGGTTCATGCTGCTTGACCCTCGACAGTGTACACATTTTTTTGGATCGGGCCGTACGACCTCGGCCTAAATCGTGCGTAATAATACACGGAACCTAATTATATTTGATATTCGAGAGGTTGTTATTATTAATGATAGAAGTTGACCTGGAATTTATGGTTAGTGAAAGAATTATGTATTTACTGCTTGTTATTGAGTTTTTATTATTGTTTATGTAACCCATGCTTATTTAGAATTTCTGTATTTTATTGTTAGCCCATAGTAAGTGTCGAAGTCGACCCCTCGTCACTACTTCTTCGAGGTTAGACTAGATACTTACTGGGTACATATTGTTTATGTACTCATGCTACACTTCTGCACTAATCATGCAGGATATGAGGCAGGTGCATCTGTCGGTCATATTGGCGTGCACCCCCGTTACCCCGAGGCTTAGTGGTGAGCTGCTTCCTGTGCTATTCTGCAGCACCTAGAGTCTCTCTTTTGTATCTATTACTTTATTTCAGACAGTAGCTAGAGTTTTGTATATTCTACTAGTTGCTCATACACTTGTGACACCAGGTCTTGGCACACATAC
>AWOL01S0022032.1:77411-95700 GCA_000715115.1 Nicotiana otophora | reverse complement strand
CCCCCTCCCCCCCAAGGTTAGACAAGTCACTTACCTTAAACCACGCTCAATCAGTCAAGTAATATGCATTTTTCTCGATTTTCCGACTCCGATAGACTCAAATCTAATCATAATTAATTCGATTCAATCAACACAAATTATAGAAATAAATTCCATAAGAAAACATAAATTTTATAACAAAAATCCAAAATTTAACCCAAAAAATCGTCTTTGGGGCCCACATCTCGGAATCTGACAAAACTCACAAAATCCGATAACCCATTCAATTACGAGTCCAACGATACTAGTTTCACTCAAATACGACTCCGAATCGACATCGAAATCTCAAAAAAATGTTTTATAAAATTTCTACAATCTTCTCTAAGTTTCCATCTCAAAACACTAATTAAATGATGGAAACAATGATATATTCATGTATATTGACCAAATCCGAGTTAGAATCACTTACCCCAATATTTTTGCTTGAAAATCTCTCAAAATCGCCTCTCCCCATGTTCCAATTTGTCAAAAATGGAAACTATGATGAAGCCCCCGTTTTATAACTTAAAGTTTATGTCCAGGCGCTGCTCTCGATTTCCTGTCTTCGATTTCCAGCCTCGATTTTCTAGCAGAAGTATTCTAGCAGATGTATGAGCTCAAATCTTTATCCGTTAAACTTCTAAAACTCACCCGAGGACCTCTGGACCTCAACCAAATACACTAATAAGTCCGAAAATATCATACGAACTTAGTTGAAACCTCAAATAACATAAAACAACGCTAAAGCCACGAATCATACCCCAATTCAAGCTTAAGGAACTTAAGAATTTTCAACTTCTATAATCGATACCGAAATCTATCAAATCAAGTCTGATTGGCCTCAAATTTGGACACAAGTCATAAATGATATAACGGAGCTATGAAAATTTTGAGCAATGGATTCCGACCCCGATATCAAAAAGTCAACTCCCTGGTCAAATTTTCCAAAAATTCAACTTTCGCCATTTCAAGCCAAATTCCACTGCGGACTTCCAAAATATTTTTCGGACACGCTCCTAAGTCCAAAATCACCATATAGAGCTATTGAAATCATCAAAACTCTATTCCGGGGTCGTTTATATATAAGTCGACATCCGATCACTATTTCAACTTTAACTTTAAACCTTGGAACTAAGTGTTCCAATTCATCCCTAAAACTTCATCGGACCCAAACTAATCACCCCGGCAAGTAACATAACAACTGTGAGGTATAAATTGAGCAGTAAATGTGGGAATGTGGCTACAACTCTCAAAATGACTGGCCGGGTCGTTGCATCCTCCCCCTCGTAAACAAACGTTCGTCCTCGAACGAGTTTAGAATTATACCTACAATGATGATAAGAGGAGGATAGCAGCTACACATATCATGCTCGGTCTCCCATGTCTCCTCCACAACCGGATGTCCCCTCCACTGTACTTTTATCGAAGCAATGCTCTTCGATCTTAGATTTCTAACCTGTCTGTCCAAAATGACCACTGGCTCTTCAACATAAGATAGATCCTTATCCCACTGGACTGAGCTGAAGTCTAACACATGAGATGGATCGCCGTGATACTTCCGGAGCATGGAAACATGGAACACTGGATGAACTGAAGAGAGTCTAGGTGGTAGTGCAAGTCTGTAAGCCACCTCTCTCAAGAATCTCAAAAGGTCCGATATACCCCGGGCTCCACTTGCCCTTTTTTTCGAATCTCATAACACCCTTCATAGGCGAAACCCGGAGCAAGACCCGCTTACCAACCATGAGTGCAACATCACGAACCTTCCAATCCACATAAATCTTTTGTCTAGATTGGGCTGTACGAAGTCAATCCTGAATCAATTTAACCTTTTCCAAAGCATGTTTAATAAAGTCTGTACCCAATAGTCTAGGTTCGCCCGGCTCGAACCAACCCACTGGAGGCCGTCATCGCCTACCATATAAGGCCTCATACGGTGCCATCTGAATGCTCGACCGATAATCGTTGTTGTAAGAAAACTCTACAAGTGGCAAGAACTGATCCCAAGCACCCCCAAAATATATCACACAAGCACGAAGCATATCCTCCAGTATCTGAATAGTGCGCTTGGACTGCCCATCCGTCTGAGGGTGAAATGTTGCACTCAACTCTACCCGAGTACCCAACTCTCATTGTACGACTATCCAGAACCATGATGTAAACTACGTACCCCGATTAGAGATGATAGATATCAGTACGCCATGAATCTTAACAATCTCGCGAATGTAAACTTGAGCCAGCTGCTCCGAAGAGTAAGTTGTAACCACAGGAATGAAATGAGCTGACTTAGTCAATCTATCCATAATCACCCAAACTGCATCGAATTTCCTCGGAGTCTGTGGGAGCCCAACAATGAAATCCATAGTGATCCACTCCCATTTTCACTATGGAATCTCTAACTTTTGAAGCAATCCACCTGGTCGTTGATGCTCATATTTCACCTGCTGACAATTTAGGCACCGAGCTACATATTCCACTATGTCTTTCTTCATCCACCTCCACTAATAGTGTTGTCTCAAGTCCTGATACATATTCGTGGCACCTCGATGAATGGAGTACTATGAAATGTGAGCCTCCAGGAGAATCTACTCACGCAAACCATCTACAATAGGCACACATTGCCTACCCTATATCCGTAATATACCGTCATCTGAAATAGTGACTTCCTTGGCGTCACAATGCTAAACTGTGTCCTTAAGGACAAGAAGATGGGGGTCATCATACCGATGCTCCCTGATACGATCATACATAAAAGACTGAGAAACCATACAAGCCAAAACTCGGCTCGGCTAGGAAATATTCAATCTAACAAACTGGTTGGCCAAGGCCTGAACATCCAAGTCTAAAGGCCTCTCTATTATTGGTAAGTATGCTAAACTGCCCAAACTCTCTGCCTTACCACTTAAGGCATCAGCCACCACATTGTCCTTTCCAGGATAATAAGGAATGGTGAATCATTAAGCAACTCCAACCACCTCTCGCTGCTGTAAATTAAGATCCTTATGTTTTAACAGATGTTGTAGACTCCGTTGATCGATATAAACCTCTCAATGGACATCATACAAATAATGTCGCCAAATCTTCAAGGCATGAACAATAGCTACTAACTCAAGGTCGTGGACCGGATAATTCTTCTCATGTACCTTTAACTGTCTGGACGCATAGGCAATCACCCGACCATCTTGCATCAACACTGCACCGAGACCAATGCGCAACACATCACAATATACAGTATAAGACCCTGAACCTGTAGGCAATACCAATACTGGGTCAATTTGGTCATAGGTACATCAATAGAAGAGAAACCCTCTACAAATCGGCGATAGTACACTGCCAAGACAAGAAAACTCCGGATCTCAGTAGCTGATGACGGTCTGGGCCAGCTCTAAACTGCTTCAATTTTCTTCGTATCTACTTGGATCCCCTTGTTCGTTACCATATGACCCAAAACTCTTACTAAACTAAGACATAATTCACACTTAGAAAATTTTGCATACAATTTCTTTTCTCTCAAAGTCTAAAGCATAATCCTCAGGTGTTGTTCATGATCCTCTCGATTTCGGGAATATACCAGAATGTCGTCAATAAACACAATGACGAAAAAATCAAGATAGGGATGAAATACACTATTTATTAAGTGCATAAATACTGCTGGGGCATTGGTCAACCCAAAGTACATCACAAGGAACTCATAATGATCATACCGAGTATTGAAAGTAGTCTTCAGGATATTTGGTTCCCGAATCTTCAACTGATGATAGCCTGAACGCAAATCGATCTTAGAGAATACTCTAACACCCTGAAGCTGATCAAATAGTTCATCATTACATGGAAATGGTTACATGTTCTTCACAAATAAGATAGGATCACCCCAAGGCGATACACTGGGCCAAGCAAAACCCATATCAAGTAGCTACTGTAACTGCTTCTTTAATTCCTTCAATTCTGTTGGGGTCATACGATTTGGTGGAATAGAAATGGGTTGAGTGCCTGATAACAAATCAATGCCAAAGTCAATATCCCTATCGGATGGCATACCCGGAAGATCAGCTGGAAATACATCAGGAAAATCCCTTACTAGAGGAACTGAGTCCATGGTAGGAGTATCAACACTAACATCTCTCACATAGGCCAGATACGCATCGCACCCCTTCTCAACCATTCGTTGAGCCTTAAGAAATGAAGCATCCCTGCTAGGAACATGATCCAAGGTACCTCTCCACTCTAGCCACGGTAGACCTGTCATAGCCAACGTCACCGTCTTGGCATGACAAACAAGGATAGTGTGATAGGGCAACAACCAGTCCATGACCAAAATTATATCGAAATCTACCATACTAGGCAATAATAAATCAGCTTTGGTCTCAAAACCACTAATAATAATCAAATAAGACCGATACACATGGTCAACAATAATAGATTCACCCACGGGTATAGATACATAAATAGAAGAACTTAAAGAATTACGGGATACGCCCAAATACGGGGCAAAATAAGATGACACATAAGAATAAGTAGAGCTTGAATCAAATAAGACTGATGCATCTTTATGACAGACCAGAACAATATACGTGATAACAAAATTAGATGCAAGTACCTCGGTCCTTGAAGGAACGGCATAATATATGGCCTGGCCTCCCCCTCTAGGGCGACCTCTACCTGTACGATGTCCACCTCTAGCTGGGTATACAGGTGGAGTAGAAACTGGTGCAGTGATCATAGCTTGAGAAGCCCGAGTGCCTTGTTAAATGGATGGGGCTTGAGAAACTATGGAGGTGCACCCCTAATAAGTATGGGGTAATCCCTCATTATATGACGAGTGTCACCACACTCAAAACAAGCCCTCGGAGGATGTGGCTGCTGAGGCAGACTCAGGCCTGATCGACTGGAATACCCACTGAAAGCACCCCCGTACATGAGGTACAATAGGCACTGGCAGTGCATAATATGGAACCTAAGCTCTGGGAGTAGCCGGAATACCGCTGGAAGTTGGAAGTGATGAATGAATAGGACGGCTCACACAGCCTCTACCGTGATGGGCTGTAGCTGGGGCACAAAAACAATTATATTAGCCAGAATCTCGAGGTCTCTTAGCTTCCCTCTCTTCTCTCTCCCGAGTCCGCATACCCTCGAATCTCTTAGCAATTGACAAAGGTTAGTGCATGCCTAGCTAAATCACTGAATCAGACCGCATACATTGACACGACCATAGAACCCTAGCGCAACTGCTCAAACTCTGCGCGACATGCATCTCTAAGACTCTGAGGAACGTACTCCCTCAAGAACATATTTGAGAATTGAGTCCAAGTGAGTGAAGTTGCCTCAGCAGGACTATCCAACTCATATGCCCGCCACCACTGGTAGGCCGCTAGTCTAAGCTAGAATGTCATGAAAGAAACCCCACTGGAATCCACAATACCCATAGTATAGAGGATACGGTGACATTCCTCAAGAAAACCCTGAGCACCCTCTGAAGCTAAACCGCTGAAAGTGGGAGGGTGGTACTCTTTGTACCTCTCGAGCATGAGTTGCCCCCCCTATGAAACTGCTTCCCTAGCATGGGGCTGAACTGGTATAACTGGATGCACTGGTATAACTTCTGAAGCATGGTTAATTTGGGACCGTGGCTCTGGGGTATGGGCGGCAGGAGTCTGTGCTCCTCTTCGAGTCTGAGATGTGGCAGGAGCAAGTGGAATTTACCTTGCTTGAGCTAGAGTGCCAAACATGCTCAGAAACTAGGCAAGAGTCTCCTGAAGTGCAGGGGTACTAACAGGCATCTCAGGTGCCCGCTCTCCAGCTGGAGCTACTGGTGGCTCTACTGCAGCAGCTCATGCAGGTGCTCTGGCTGCACCACATGGTTTTCCTCGGCCTCTGCATGACCTTTTTCCAGGCTGCCCCGGCCTCTTACGGCTTCAACAGGGGGCACGTGTGTTTACTCATCAGATCCACTTATGCGTGTCCTCACAATCTGTGAGAGAATAGAAAGACAATGGTTTAGAAATTCAAAGTAAACAAATGCCCATGATAAGGAATCAAAGAAGTGAACACTTTCCTAACAGTTACATAGCCTTCCGAAGATAAGTACAGCCGTCTCCGTATCGATCCACGAGACCCTACTAAACTTGCTTAGGACTCATAACCCCTATGAACCTAGAACTATGATACCAACTTGTCACAACCCCAAATTCCCTCCGTAGGATGTCATGATGACACCTAGTCTCTAAGACTAGGTAATCCTGTCAATGCGGAATAACTTAATATAAATTTAAATTTAATCCTTAACAGTCGAATAAATACAAACTGCAAATGTAACAATTGCAACTCCCAAAACCCGATAGGAATAAGTCACAAACTTCTAAGAATTCATTCTCAATGTCTCTATACATCAGAGTCTAAAGGAAATAAGGAAGACAAGATAATAAGATAGAAGGGGACTGCAGACTCTGCTGACGCTGGCAGATATACCTTCAAATCTCCTCGTATGGCTAATTCACTGATGCCTGATCTGATAAGATGTACCTGGATCTGCACAAAAAGATGTGCAGAAGCGTAGTATGAGTACACCACATCGATACCTAGAAAGTGCCAAGCCTAACCTCGCTAGAGTAGTGACGAGGTCAGGACAGGCCATACTGGGAAATTAACACTTCGCGGAAAGGAAACAAAAATTTACAGCTTTAAGAAACACACCAAAAATAACCAAAGGCAATGCAACCATTAAGAAATATCAACAAGCTCATTCCCGAGGTACCGCCTCGTAGTCCCAAATCGTAAATAAATTCACAATATCTCATTTCCTTATATCACCGCGTGAGCCTTCATATTAAATTCTAAAGAAAACAATTTTCTCGAAATAGCATCCCGCGTTTTTGCCTCCCTTATCACACTGCATGGCTTCTAGTAGTTCCCCTAGTAGCCACGCATATCAAGCCACTCTTATCTCACCGCATGCATTTCAACACCCAGGCCTTATACCACTGCATGCATATCAATATCACAATATATCACAAGTTGCACCTTAAGTGCCCAAATATTTCAACTTGCAAAAATAAATCAACAACAAGAATAATTTCCACGATAAAGAACTCACGGCTCAATCACAATGAGTGCAAAGTCTCACAAAATATTCAATAAAATAATATCCATTATTTCGACAATACGTAGCTCGCGGCTCAATCATAATGAATGCAAAAATCTTCACAAAGTATTCCGCAAAAATAATATTTCACAAATTTAACATCTTGACTTAACATCAAATATTTTAAATGTAAAATACTTCATTTTTAATAATTGTTAAATTAAGCAATCCAATCTTCAAGTAATTGTGATGACCCAAAATGTCATCTTTAAATTTAATAATTAATTATGTATTCTAAGACCTCAAAAAGTACTATTTATTACTCCTCGACTCGCGTACGCAGTTCGTAAAATTTTTCGGAAAATGTTTATGTGAAAAATGGATTAAGATGTGAAATAGAGCTTTAAAACTCAACTAAGTTGACTTTGGTCAACTTTTTGAGCAAACGGACCTGAATCAGTATTTTGATAGTTTCGGTAGGTCTGTATCGTAATTTGGGACTTGGGCGTATGCCCGGAATTTAATTTGGAGGTAGCTATCTTAAGTTATGACCATTTAACGAAAATTAGTAATTTAAAGGCTAAAGATTTCCAAGTTTCACTACGGGGTTGACTTTTTGATATCGGAGCCGGAATCCGATTTTAGAAATTTAAATATCTCTGTTATGTCATTACGAGACTTGTTGGTATAATTGGTTGAGGTCCCGGGGGGCTTGGGTGGATTTCAAATGGTTAACGGATCAAAATTTGGACTTAAAACAAAAATCTGAAATTTTGGCCTTCTGGTGTAATCACACATGCGGTCAATTTTTCGCAGAAGCGGAAACTGCACATACGGTTAATTTTTCACAGAAGCGAAAACCGCACTTGCGGTCAATTTTTCGCAGAAGCGGAACCGCAGATGCGGAAATGTGATATTAGACCCTGAGTAAGTCCGTATTATGTTACGGGACTTGTTGGTATAATTGGTTGAGGTCCCGGGGGGCTCGGGTGGATTTCAAATGGTTAACGGATCAAAATTTGGACTTAAGAAAAAATCTAAAACTTTGGCCTTCTAGTGTAATCGCACATGCGATTAATTTTCCGCAGAAGCGAAAATCGCACTTGCGGTCAATGTTTCGCAGAAGCGGAACCACAGATGCGGTCAAATTTCCGCAAAAGCGAAAATGTGATATTAGACTCTGAGTAAGTCTGTATTATGTTACGGGACTTGTTGGTATAATTGGTTGAGGTCCCGGGGGCTCGGGTGGATTTCAAATGGTTAACGGATCAAAATTTGGACTTAAGAAAAAATCTGAAATTTTGGCCTTCTGGTGTAATCGCACATGCGGTCAATTTTCCGCAAAACCGGAAACCGCACATGCGGTTAATTTTCCGCAGAAGTGAAAACCGCACTTGCGATCAATTTTTCGCAGAAGCGGAACCGCAGATGCGGTCAAATTTTCACAAAAGCGGAAATGCTGGACAGATTACATAAAATCGGGTTTTTGCTATTTTTACTCATTTTGAGTTTTGAGTCTCGGATTTTGGCGATTCCAAAGTGATTTTTCACGACTTTGAATTGGGTAAGTGTTCTATAAACAAAAGTGATTATATTTCATAAATCCATGTCTATATTCATCATTTATTTCGGATTTAGATGGAAGAAATTGGAAACTTTGTAAAATCTACCAAAAATAAAAATTTAAGATTTGAAGGTCCATTTGACATCGAAATTGGATAATTTTTGTATAGTTGAACTCGTAGCAGAACGTGTGTTCGGATTTCGTGAATCTTTTTGGAATTTGAGACGTGGGTTCCACTTTCAAATATTTAAATAAATTTCGGATTTATCCGAAAAATTAGTAAATTCATATGGAATGAATTCCTACGATTTGTATTGAGTATATCAAATTGTTTGTGAATAGCTTTGAAGCTTTGGGAGTCCAATTTAAAAGGAAAAGTTGTGGTCAAGTAATTGATTGAAAATACAAAGCAAGGTAAGTATCGTGGTTAAACTTGACTTGAGGCAATAGAACCCTTAAATTAGTTGTTATGTGAAATGCATGCGAACGACGTATAGATGAGGTGACGAGTGTCTATACGTCGTCAAATTAATTGTTTGCATAGTTATTTGAAAATCATAAATTATTTTAAATCATGAATTAATTGTTATAATAATTGTTTCTCTCCTATTCTTTGTCAAATATTAATTCTTGAAATCATGCATTAATTGTTATATGCTATTTAAATCATATGTCTTAATTATTATTTGATATTTAGCATATTAAATATTAAACTGCCTATTTTCTCCCTGATTTCCATAATAACTTGCTATTTGTCATTGTTTGTTTCATAATTAAATCATAATTATTGTATGCTTGTTGTCTTATAATTTTATATTAATTGTTGCATGTTTTGGAGAAATTTCTTGTATAAGAATTGACAAATGAATATATTGGAGGAGCGGGTTGCACGCCGCAACAGAATTGAATTGGTAAATGTATATATTGGAGGAGCAGGTTGCACGCCGCAACAGAATTGATTGAAATGAATATATATTGGGGGATCGGGTTGCACGTCGTAACAGACTTATTAAAAAGTCCATATTGAAGGATCGGGTTGCACGCCGCAACAGACTTGTTAAAAGTCTATATTGGGGGATCGGGTTGCATACCGCAACAGACTTGTTAAAAGTCTATATTGGGGGATCGGATTGCACGCCGTAACAGACTTATTTAAAAGTGTATATATACTTGACTAAAATAAATATATTGGAGGATTGAATATGAATATATTGTGGGAGCGGTTTGCACGCCGCAACAGAAATTGGTTGAAATAATAATGGGTTATGACTGTTGAGTTGGCTTTAATTATTATAAATGAGTTATCTGATTTATTTCTATTATTTGTTGTTGTTACTAATATTGCGTACAGGTTAATATAAGTGAACCGCCTTAGCCATGTCAGTACTTCGTCGAGGTTAGGCTCAGCACTTACCAGTACATGGGGTCGGTTGTACTGATACTACACTCTGCTCTTCTTGTGCAGATTTCGGAGTTGGTCCCAACTGCGTACCATAGACTTGCTCGGATTTCAGCTACCAGAGGAAACTTGAGGTATAACTATACGGCGTCCGCAGTTTTGAAGTCCCCGTCTAATTTACTCTAGCTGTGTATTTATTTTCAGATAACTTTATTTTATTCAAACCTTTATTTATATTATTATAGAAGCTCGTGCACTTGTGACACCAAATTCTGGGATGGTATCTAGACACCGTTGTTTTATGGATTATTCACTACATTTCAGACTTTACTTCCGCATTTATTTCTTTGTTATTAATAAATTTAAAAATTGTTTAAAAATGGCTAATATTATTCTAATATTGGCTTGCCTAGCAAGTGAAATATTAGGCATCATCAAGGTCCGTAGGTGGGAATTTCGGGTCGTGATAGTAATACACAGAACAAAAGAAACAGAGTTTCAACTAAACAGTTAAAACACTTAACAGGAACAAGTCAGGCAAATTTACAATACAAAAATATATTAATGATGATGAATATAACAGAATAAAATAATTTAATTAATATGCAACAATGCTCTACATAATTTAAAGACATAATCTTCCACATTTAGCCAGTGTACACACTCGTCATCTCGTGTATACGACTTTCAACACCTCAACATTTTCATATCAATTCAATCCTAAGGGAATTTCTCCCACACAAGGATAGACAAGTCACTTACCTCAAACCACACTCAATCAGTTTAGTAGTATGCCTTTTCCTCGATTTTTCGACTCCGATCGGCTTGAATCTAATCATAATTAATTCTATTCAATAAATACAAATTATAGGAATAAATTTCATAAGAAAATATAAATTTTCTAAGAAAAATCCGAAAATTAACCAAAATTTCGCTTGTGGGGGCCACGTATCGGAATCTGACAAAACTCATAAAATCCGACAACCCATTCAATTATGAGTCTAACCATACTAGTTTCACTCAAATCCGACTCCGAATCGACATCGAAATCTCAAAAATTCATTTTATGAATTTTCTACAATCTTCTCCAAGGTTCCATCTCATAACACTGATTAAATGATGAAAATAATGATATATTCATGTATATTGACCAAATCCAAGTTAGAATCACTTACCCCAATATTTTTTCTTGAAAATCTCTCAAAAAGCGCCTCTCCCCAAGCTCCAATTTGTCAAAAATAGAAAATAGGACGAAACCCCCGTTTTATAACTTAAAGTTTCTGTCCAGGCGCTGCCCTCGATTTCCAGCCTTCGATTTCCCGTAGAAAAACTCCAGCAGATGTTTAAGTTCAAATTTTGATCCGCTAACCATCCGAAACTCACCCGAAACCCTCGGGACCTTAACCAAATACACCAGCAAGTCCTAAAATATCATACGAACTTAGTTGAAACCTCAATCACACAAAACAACGCTACAACCACGAATCATACCCCAATTCAAACTTAAGGAAATACTTTCCAACTTCTACATTCGATACCGAAACCTATCAAATCAAGTCCGGTTAACCTTAAATTTTGTACACAAGTCATAAATGACATAACTGAGCTATGAAAATTTTTAAAAGTGGATTCCGACCTCGATATCATAAAGTCAATCCTCCGGTCAAACTTCCCAAACATTCAACTTTCGCCATTTCAAGCCAAATTTCACTACGGACTTCCAAATAATTTTCCGGACATGGTTCTAAATTCAAAATTACCATACGGATCTATTGGAATCATCAAAACTCTATTCCTGGGTCGTTTACATATAACTCAACACCCCGTCACTATTTCAACTTACACTTTAAACTTTGGAAGCATAAAACCTCACCGGACCCAAACTAATCACCCCGGAAAGTCACATAACAATTGTGAAGCATAAATTGAGTAGTAAATGAGGGAATGAGGCTACAACTCTCAAAACGACTGGCCAGGTTATTACAAAATCACATAATTGGAGAATATAAAGTAGTTAAATAATATATAAATACACAAAAATTAATTTTAAAAATAATTTAAAAATCAATTAACGACCGATTTCGGAACCATTGTAGTCAAACGCTCAAAATGAACTAATGATACCAACCGAATAGTTTTCGACTGATTTCAGTCGTAAATTTCTAATTAAGGGAAGAGAGCACGGGTTTATTCCCCATTTTTCTCTTTACTCTTTCTCTCACTCTTTCCTCCACATCCGAATATCCTTCCCAAATCACCTCACCACTCCCTTCTCACCCAAAAGCATACCCCCACTTCGTCTCTCCCGCGCCACCACTGTTTCTCCGCAGCCACCACTGCTCCTCCGCCACTCCCAAAATCATGCCCCTCTCCTCTCTTTGAAGGTTAGTTATCCACATTAGTTAATTTTAGTTATATAAATTTTTTCAATTGTATAAACTAGGCTTTACAATTTGGGATTTTATAACTAAAGTTTATTATGTAATTTAAATCTACCAAATTTAGCAACGGAAGAACTAACACTCTCCAAACATTTGAAGTGAGAATGGAGAGATTGAAATGTACATAGAATTGAATTGATAGCTTGATGTGCTCTTTTCTTAATTAGCTTATATACAGAGAAATTAAATAATACATTTCAGATTTGAAATGAATACTACATTTAATTATACACACTAAATTCATACGAAATGGAATAGGAAAGGAGATGAAGAGTAATAAAGGATTAAGAAAGTGACATTTCAAATTATTAGTAACGTAATACGAGTAATAATAGAGTTACTACACATTATGACACAAAGTAATTTATATTAATAAAGGAAAATAAGTATTATGATTGATGAGAGGCTTTGTGGCCTCTTTAATACGTATTAACGATCATCTGAGAGGGTGGCTCCTTGCACTGTGTGGGTGCAAGGAGCATGTGGACTGTGAGAAGACTACTGATAATTCCTTAAAATATTTATATTTATTTTTGTCGAACTATATTTATATATTTTAATTTAGTTAACATATTTTATTATATTAGTAGAAAAAATAATATGGGAGGAAGATGACTCATGATGAATTCTTCATGGAGACTCACATCCGGAAGAAGAAGGCACCGGCAAATCCAAATAAATGGATCGAGGACCGGTCGGAGACTACATATGTAAGTTTCGCAACTATTATAACTTGAAATTAATGTTTATAATATTATATAGTTGATTCTATATTCTAAATAAAGGGTCACTACAAGACTAATGTGGAGGAGTACTCTCAGAGCTTGCCACCGAATGATCAAGGCGAGCGACCACCCATTTCAGACAAAAGAAGCACGTAAGATATGGTTGGATGTTGTCGGTGGTCCTAAAAAGGGGATAGCATACGTCCTTCCAGAGAGATCATCTCGGCGCTACATGGCTGGATTGCAAGGTATAGGGACTTCCGCCGAGGGTGAGGCAATTGATAAGTTGACTCTCTCGTCTATGGAGAAGAAGATTGCAAAGCTGGCAGCAGAGCTTGAAGTGACAAAGGCTAGAGAACAAAAGAGAGAGAAACAATTTGATACCCTTCAAGTTCAACTAGAAAATAGGGACCAATAATTTAATATCCTTCAAGGTCAGCTAGCCAATCTTCTTGATAGTGGTGCTTTCTCGATTCCCCAGTCTCGTGAGCCTTCCCCAGATTCTAATCCTTCGAACCATGCCGACGATGAATGCTATAGTAGTGGATATGAAGATGATGTACAAAACACTCATTGAATGATGTTTGAACTTTTAACTTGTGAAACGTTTTATTGTTGGTTATGATGTTATGTTAATATAGTTTAGTGGAGATGGAGATGGAGATGGAGATGAAGATGGTGATAATGTTTTGTTAATATAGTTTTGATAGTTGTTATTGTTGTCCTTGTTGTTGTTCTTGTTGTTGTTATTATTATTGTTACTTGTTGAATGACAGCAATGTAATGCTGCCATTATAGGTGATTGGTTGTTGGCAGGTGGTGCAGCTATAAAACAACTATTTTCTGCCAAACAATTACCCAGAAAATCGACCGACTTCGGTCGGAATATTTTATTTTAAATTTTAATTAATTAAATAATATTGACCGATTTCGGTCGGAATTAATAATTTTAAATAAAATTGAATAATTATATATTTAAATACCGACCGATTTAGGTCGGAATTGAATAATTTTTTAAAAAATGAATAATTAAATTTCCGACCGAATTTGATCGCTAATTTTAAAATAAATAAAAAATATTTTTAACAATTCCGACCGAAATCGGTCGGTAAAATTAATTTATGTCAGACAACTTGGTCAAACTGCATTGACAGTTACTACCGAATTCGGTCGCTCCCCCTTTGCGACCATTAATTTATCGAGCAATTGAAAACGGTCGGAAGTCGGTCGGTTTTTGTTGGATTTCGACCCATTTCGGTCGATTTTTCTGGATACTTTTAGGCAGCTTTTTAGTAGTGTATGTACAAGAGGTAATGAAAAGTTAATGTCACGCCCCCCGTGTTGGCATACACATGTAACATGCACCCAATGTTGCTAACAAGCAGCGAGTGGACCACAGCGATCATACACCTATTTCATGAACTATATGATAAGATAATTGGAAAAAACATTTAAATTCTTTTTCGCTAAAATAAATATAAGATTCTTAACTTTAAAACGATGTGCGAAATTAATATATTTGACACAAACCATAATGGCAATGACAAAGAAGTATTATGCATGTAACTAGACCTCTCACGGTGTATGTTATGGAACCTCTAAAAGATATCCATAAGAATAGACAATGATAAAGTAGCTTGAATGATGAAGAGGTGGAGCTCACCATAAGTAATGAAGTAGGAGTGGGAGTAACCTAACTTGCCTTGCCACCACCAACAGTAACGCTATCAGTACTATCACATAATTCCCAGCAAAGAAAAGGGGGTCGAGTACAATGTAAACAATTGTACCGCATAAGTATCATTAATTCTTCCTCATAAGGTTGGAGCGATGATTTCAGGCATTTTTGGATCGATAGGCGGACAAAGGGTATATTTGCTGTCACGATCCAAAATTCAACTAATCGCGATGACATCTAACCCCAATCCGCTAGGTAAGTCAATTAATAATATCCAATTCCAATGAAATTAATAAAACAATTAAATAGAAGAGATTATCTGAATCTTATACATTCCCCAAGGACTGGTAGTATAAATCATGAGCTTCTAAGAATAGAATTTACAAAGATGGTATAAAATAAATACATAATCTGTTCGAAAAGTACATTAATAAAGTTTTATGAATCTAAGGCTACCATGAACAAGAGGCGGGTGCAACCGAAACGCAAGTACGTCTTCAATTCTAGCTCCCATCGAACACAACCACATCATAAGTCAACATCTGCACGCAAGGTGAAGAAGTGTAGTATGAGTACAATCGACTCCATGTACTCAATAAGTAACAAACCTAACCTTAGGTTGAAAGTAGTGACGAGCTGGAACAAGGTCGCATCCAACACCAATAGCCAACAATAGTTCGTAACAACGTAAAGCAAGTAATAAAAGAAGTAATTTAGAGATGAAATGCTCAGCTTATTCAAAGTTTTCCGAAAAATAGTTATGCCTTTCAAGTATATCAGTGAAAATCATTTACCGAAGTTGTAGTATGAGTAAGTTTAAAAATAGTAATTTTTCGAAAAATCCTATCAACAATAAATAAGATATTTCATTTTCTTTCCAGATAGCCAATATAAAATGCATCCCTATGCCCATATGCCAATATGTGTGAGAAGTCATGAGTGACGTGATACCATACAACATGAGAAAAATACATCTCTACGCATGTATATCATTTGTGCATGTCAATGCAATGTATCTCAGAGATGAACTCATATACTCACACTCTCAGAATACTCAATCTTACTGGCTCACACTTTTCACTCATCATGATCAATTACTCAGTACTGTATATGGCTAATCCGGCCCAGAGAAGATCCATCCCAGAATGTATACATTAACTGATTATCAGTCACTCAGTACTGAGTAGGGCCAATCCAGCCCGTGGGGAAGATCCATCCCCAGGTATAAATGTTTCAGACAAGATCCATGTCCAGGGAAGATCCATTCCTCAATATAAATGCTTCGGACAAGATCGATATCCAGGGAAGATCCATCCCTCAATATAAATCAACCGCGCTCACTGGGTGTATGTACAGACTCCGGAGGGGCTCCTTCAGCCCATGCGCTATTATATATCAATATAGTCGCTACGGCGTGCAGCCCGATCCCATAATGTCACTCATAATCAGGCCCTTGGCCTCACTCAATCATCAATCTCCCCAGTCTCTCTCTCGCGGGCTAACAATGTCATGAAACTAGCCCAAAAATGATAATATAATGTATCAATAAATAGCAACAGAGACTGAGATATGATATGCATATGAATGCGTATGACTGAGTATGTAATGCAATGAAAGTAGATAACTCAACAGTAGAAATGACCTCAGTATGTCCCAATAGGATAAGCAAGTACCCTCGACATGGTTTGTAACATGGATCACAGCTCAATAGCTGAAGAACGTAGAAATTTCATGGTTACAGGTAAGATCAGGTTACTACACAATACCACAGAATAACAGAGTCACAATTCACACGGTGCATGCCCACACGCCCGTCACCTAGCATGTACGTCACCTCAACATCGACAGGCCAATCGGTGCTCCAAAATGCCAACTCACGCGTACCGACCTCTGAATGGCTCAAATCTAGCCAAAAGCAACTCAAATACATCAAATAAACCCTAAGAAAATAATTCCAAATGATAAATATCGAATCCTTAATCAAAACCCAAAATTGGCCAAAAGTTACACCCGGGCCCGCACCTCGAAACCTGACAAAACTCATAAAATCCGACAACTCACTCAATTACGAGTCCAACCATACTACTTTTATTCAAATCCGACTCTGAATCGGTGTTCAAAACTCAAAAATTCATTTCATCAAACTTCAGGCTAAAACCCCAATTTCTCTTCCAAATTTATTAACCAATTGCCAAAAATGAAGATAGATTCGTGGAATAAGATCAAAACCAAGTGTAGAATACTTACCCCAATCCTTGTGATAAAATTTGCTCCAAATATCGCCTCAATCCGAGTCCCACATCTCAAAATATGAAGAAAAAAACAAAACACTCGATTTATAGCTTATGCCAGCATTTTCGCACCTGCAACACATTTGCCGCTTCTGCGACATAACCTCCTCTTCTGCGGAATCAGCTGAGAACTCGACCATTGCACCTGTGGATAAAATATCCGCTTCTGTGACATTGTAAGTGCGAGCCACCATCCGCACCAGCGAAATACCTCGCTCCTGCTCTCCATCACTTCGCACCCGCGCATCCACATATGCGTCCAAATCTCCGCTTATGCGGTCTTCCTCACCTAGCACTCACCTCTCCTCTGCAACGCCTTTGTCGCTTTTGAAGCCATCGCAGCTGCGCAAAACCACTCGCAGGTGTGATCACACCAGAACCAGCGGCCTTCAGCAATGCAGTATGCAACTAAAGTGATCTGAACCTTGTCTGAAACTCATCCGAGCCACTCGGGACCCCATTCGAATATAGCAACAAGTCCAATAACATAACACAGACCTACTCTAGGCCTCAAATCACGCATGGCAACATCAAATCTATGAATCGCACCTCAAATCGAACTTAATGAACTTTGAATTTTTCAACTTCCAAAACTCGTGCCGAAACATAGCAAATCAATCCGGAATGAACCCAAATTTTGCACACAAGCCCCAAATGACATAGCGAAGCTATTCCAACTCCCGAAACCATAATCCAAACCCGATATCCACAAGTCAACTCTCGATCAAACTTTTGAACTTTTTAAACCTTCAAAATCCCATATTTTTCCAATTTGTATCGAAACCTTCTAGAAATATCCAAATACGAATCTGGGCATATGCCCGAGTCCAAACTCACCATCCGGACCTAACAGAACAATAAAAACTCCTTTCCGAGGTCAAATTTACAAAACATCAAACTTTGTCAACTCTTTCAACTTAAAGCTTCAACAATGAAATTCATTCTTCCATATCGATTCCGAATAACCTGAAATCCAAAACCGACGATTCAGATAAGTCATAATACATCATACAGAGCTATTCATGCCCATAAACTACCGAAAAAAGTGCAAATGCTCAAAATAACTGGTCTGGTTGTTACATCCCCCCCCCCCCC
>AWOL01S0022032.1:57872-77013 GCA_000715115.1 Nicotiana otophora | reverse complement strand
TGTCATGGTCAGTTGTATCAAAAGAGAATGGCAAGAGCATACACTTTATATCCTCCCCTACTTAAACATACATTCGTCCTCGAACGTGCCAAGAGATGTTCCCAAAGCCATCAAACCGACGTGTAACCTTACCATGCACATATCCGGGGGTGATCGCATGTCACCTTATCCTATATAGGTTCGATAACACAATATAACTGAAATTTTTAAATTCGACCTAGCCCATAAGCCTTAGAATCCAATTTCCAACATCCGAAATTTCTTATAATACCCAAATCTCGCATCCATACACTGTATAAGTTTGAACAAACTGGATCAAGCCATCACCATAACCCAAGACACAATCACCGGATATACCACAAAACTCAAATACCCGTGATAAAATTTCCAATCACAGTAGCTGCTCAAAACAACCCAATGCTGGTAATAAACCTCATATCAAACAAAACCTCGTTCAAAAACCTCCGTACACTGTTGATGACGAAAGAGACACGCAGAAACTCATAACCATTCATCAGATCAACAATTCATGGAGCTCTCTCTCCTTCGACAAGAACTATAGCCAATTTCTAAGCCTATCAACGACATTATCCTTTCAAATATACCGCAATCAGATATGATAGCACCCATTCTAGGTCCGACAACCTCATCTTATTAAATACGAGCTACTCTACTGACATGTCACACCAATACTACCTAGAGCCACAAACCGTGCCATCCGTGCACCAATACTCAATAATTCAAATGTACTCTCTCATGGAAATGACTCAAATGAGAGAATTGTCCCGCAAGATTAACAAGTACCACCACAACGAAATGCTGAAAATCCATCACACACCTTAGAACTATCACATGATTCGAACACAAGGTTCATACCTTAACACAACTCTGCTGCAATACGTGACCCCATCCAAACGCTGATTCATATTATATAACTTGAGCCACCCTCCTCAAAATCAATAACCACGGAGAGGAAAATGACACAATACCACACAAAACCTGAAAGAATATAACCAATATGCAATCAATCATGCAATACCCAAATACTCATCTCACTCAAATTCCTCTATAAGACCCCAATAGAGCCACACCATGTGTGAATATAACCAATGAATCACAACTCCTCGTAGCATAGAATAGTAACTCACAGATCATTTTAGAACACGAATAAGCTCAACATCGACCGAATGGCAGATCCCTCAGCAATAGCAGTATGAAGCCAACCAATCCGACTCGGTGTAGAACACACATCCTAATTGGTCCTACCAATGGACCCCTAAATCAACTCTTGTCACCCACAAATAGATAAATAACCCTTAGAAAGTCCACAATGACTGAATCATAACACATACTATCATATGGCTAGCTTCGGCCACGACTTCACAATCCATAACCATGAAACAATCTGCTCCTGAAAACTCTCAGTCTCCAAATCCATAGAACACACGAATCACCATATCTGATCCCATCTCCACCACCCGAATGTCTAACATATCTCTCATACACGATCATCCCACGAGGAATACTTCTCCCATTCTTTCATTCCACATAGAAACATCTTACAATCAGCAGTTGATCAACTACGAGAGTGCCACAATACCTATGAAATATCCATAATTCAAAACATAGTGCGCTTTCTGAAATGTACACTCTACTCACGCAATACATAATAGTTATAGCATTCATCTAAACATTAAAAATCGTCCATGCCATCTAAGAATTTATGACCTCCCCTTCAAAACTAAATTGTGACCTTGCACATGCAAACCTTAATCTCACACAACACACCGCATCTATCATGCCATCATATGCAAAATACGAGAACCTCATAATCATTTTGAGTCACAAGTAGAATGCATATCCGATCAGCTAGAAGCCTTCCATTTGATCCCATCCGGTAGAAAATCACAATACTCAACATGCTCCTCATGCCGGTAGGAAATATTCATCTCAAACTGTGGTAGAAATCCTCGAGAATGCTTTGGAATCCATTTGCACATAATCAAGCTGTCAGAATTAAATCTCTCTAACTCAACCAAGACACTCAGGTCGCCAAACCCAAGAGTATTGCCACAAAGCACCTATAGAAACCCAACATCATAAGCACCCAAAGAACCGATCATATCTATTACCGTATTGATCCAACCTACTACCAAGCTGTCCTATTTCTCCGAGTCCCTTCCGAATTTCTCTTCAAATTGATACTTCTCCTTGTTAAATATCACGATCTTTAACCACAACTCACCTCACGAATCCTAGCATAGAACTACAACGCCCTAAAGCCCATAAGCCACTAAATTCCCTCTTAAGTTCCACCAAAGCACCACAACCAAGACACCCGCTCTGAAAGGACTTTATGTGAACCTAAAATGGTTTCCTTCACCTTCTTGATACTGAAATGTATAATCCACACTTCTAAGCAACTGAGTGAATCCCTACTCCATGCACACTATATCCTTTACGAATAACAACTCAATCATTCAGTGTTTCCCATATACCCATAAAGTGTAACATAACCCGTATCCAAAAATTTCCTTACTTGAGTCATTATCGAACTCAACCTTTGCAAGTCAAAAGTGATTCACAAGTATACCTCAAACTGAAACCAATACAACATATAACTGTGCAATCAACTTATCGATAGTAGACTCCCCCACTAGACCCAAATCCATAGATCAAAACAAACAATAACTCACAGTGCACATACTCTATTACTGCCATAATACCGCAGCGAGATTCAACTAAATCCTTCATGAGCTCTTGTAACGCAAATCATCTAATACTTCAAATTATCTGCAAATCCCGCATTCACCCTTGTGACAGTCATGTCAACTATTACTACCGATCCAAACTCAAATTGCACAAGTATAACCCACTGGTGGATAAGAAATCCTCCACACAATATCATAAAAATCACACATCCGTAGATCACCTCGCAGGTTATAACCCACCTGCTTAGCCTCAACTGACATCTGTTTATACCCTTTCGCAGCCACAACTACTATGCAATCACTTAATCTTCCTGAGTTTGAACTCACCAACAAGGCATGAGAATCTAATTCGTTCCACAATTAACCATCATGAAAGATCCTTCAGCACACCCATAACCCGAGATTGTACATCAAATCAGGAGAGAAATCAAGTACCAAATAGTCCTCTTTACATCACAAGAAAACTCTTCTCGTCAAATTTGATCTATCGAAATACATCCCGCAGTCACATCATACTCATCATATATCCATCCAACGACTCATCTAGTCAGAAATTCCACTCATAGAGACACTACCGGACGTATAAGTCCAAAAGCACGTGCTCACAAAATTGAAATCTTCGTGCACAAACTACAGTCAAAACCCAGCCTCAAGTCGTCCAGACTGGCCCTTCATCAGCACACAAAAATCACATCTCGCACCTCATCTATGGAATCACAAGCCGTCGATGCACAGTTGATACCGAGCGCTCACATGCGCATACAAATGCATGGAAAATATTCAAAGAGTTGTGTCTCAAGCTGGATCAATTTCGCAAGATAAGGAAAGCAATATGGGATGTATATATCCTAAAGGCCCTGTAGCCTCTCGAAGATAAGTATGGACGTCATCATAACGATACGCAAGACTCTACTAGGCACTTGCTCATGACTTGTAGAACCTATGAACCTAGAGCTTTGATACCAATCTGTCACGACCCAAAATCCAACTGGTCGTGATGGCACCTAACCTCAATCGCTAGGTAAGAAATATAACAATATCTAATTCTAATGAAATTAATAAAATAATTAAATAGAAGAGATTATCTCAATCTTTTATATTCCCCAAGGACTGGTAGTACAAATCATGAGCTTCTAAGAATAAAATTTACAAAACTGATATGAAATAAATACATCATCTATTCGAAAAGTACATAAATAGAGTTTATTAATATAAGGCTACCATGAACAAGAGACAGCTGCAACCGAAACGTAGGTACGTCTTCAAGTCCAGCTCCCATCGAACACAACAACATCATCAGTCAACATCTGCACACAAGGTGCAGAAGTGTAGTATGAGTACAACCGACCACATCTACTCAATAAGTAACAAACCTAAACTTAGGTTGAAAGTAGTGACGAGTTGGAACAAGGTCGAGTCCAATACTAATATCCAACAACAGTTCGTAACAATGTAAACCAAGTAATAAAAGAAGTAATTTAGAGATGAAATGCTCAACTTATTCATAGTTTCCTGAAAAATAATTCTGTCTTTCAAGTATATCAGTAAAAACCCAAGCCGTTTACTTAAGTTGTAGTATGAGTAAGTTTGAAAACAGTAATTTTCCAAAAACTCCTCTCAACAATAAATAAGATGTTTTATTTTCTTTCCAGATAGCCAATGTAAAATGCATCCCTATGCCCATATGCCAATATGTGTGAGAAGTAATGAATGATGTGATACCATACATCATGAGAAAAATACATCTCTATGCTTGTATATCATGTGTACATGTCAATGCAATGTATCTCAGATATGAACTCATATAGTCACACTCTCATAATACTCAATCTTACTGGCTTACACTTTCTACTCATCATGCTCAATCACTCAGTACTGTATATGGCCAATCCGACCCAGGGAAGATCCATCCCAAAATGTATACATCAACTGATCATCAGTCACTCAGTACTGAGTAGGGCCATTCCAGCCCGTGGGGAAGATCCATCCCCAGGTATAAATGTTTCAGACAAGATCCATGTCCAGGGAAGATCCATTCCTCAATATAAATGCTTCGGACAAGATCGATATCCAGGGAAGATCCATCCCTCAATATAAATCAACCGCGCTCACTGGGTGTATGTACAGACTCCGGAGGGGCTCCTTCAGCCCATGCGCTATTATATATCAATATAGTCGCTACGGCGTGCAGCCCGATCCCATAATGTCACTCATAATCAGGCCCTTGGCCTCACTCAATCATCAATCTCCCCAGTCTCTCTCTCTCGCGTGTTCACAATGTCATGAAACTAGCTCGAAAATGATGATTTGATGTATCAATAAATAGCAACAGAGACTGAGATATGATATGCACATGAATGCATATGACTGAGTTTGTAATGAATTGAAAGCAGATAATTCAACAGCAGAAATGACCTCAGTGGGTCCCAACAAGGTAAGCATGTAGCCTATATATGGTTTCTAACATGGATCATAACTCAATAGCTCAAGAGCGTAGATATTTCATGATTACAGGTAAGATCAGGTAACTATACAGTACCACAGAATAACGGAGTCACAATTCACATGGTGCACGCCCACACGCACGTCACCTAGCATGTACGTCACCTCAACATCGATCACATAACACATAATTCGGGGTTTCATACCCTGAACACTAAGTTTAGAAATGTTACTTACCTCGAACAAGTCAAGCAATGCTCCAACATGCCATCTCACACGTACCGATCTCTGAATGGCTAAATGCTAGCGAAAAGAAACTCAAATAGATCAAATAAAGCCCAAGGAAACAATTCCAAATGATAAAGATCGAATCCTTAATCAAAACCCAAAATCGGCCAAAGGTTACACTCGGTCCCGCACCTCGTAACCCAACAAAACTCATAAAATCCAACAACTCACTCAATTACGAGTCCAACCATACTAGTTTTATTCAAATCCGACTCTGAATCAGTGTTCAAAACTCAAAAATTCGTTTTATCAAACTTCAGGCTAAAACCCCAATTTCTCTTTCAAATTTATTAACCAATTGCCAAAAATGAAGATAGACTCGTGGAATAAGATCAAAACCAAATGTAGAATACTTATCCCAATCCTTGTGATGAAATTTGCTCCAAATATCGCCTCAATCCGAGTCCCACATCTCAAAATATGAAGAAAAAAACAAAACACTCGATTTATATCTTATGCCAGCATTTTCGCACCTGCGACACATTTGCCGCTTCTGCGACATAACCTCCTCTTCTGCTGAATCATCTAAGAACTCGACCCTCGCACCTGTGGACAAAATATCCGCTTCTGCAATATCGCAGGTGCGAGCCATCATCCGCACCAGCGAAATACCTCATTGCTGCGCTCCATCACTTCGTACCCGCGTATCCGGATATGCGCCCAAATCTCCGCTTCTGCCGTCTTCCTCTCCCTGCACTCACCTCGCCTCTGGGACGCCTTTGTCACTTCTGCGGCCATCGCACTTGCGCAATACCAGCCGCAGGTGCTATCACACCAGAACCAGCAGCCTTCAGCAATGTACTATGCAACAAAAGTGATTTGAACCTCATCCGAAACTCATCCGAGCCACTCGGGACCCCGTCCGAATAGAGCAACAAGTCCAATAACATAACACAGACCTACTCTAGGCCTCAAATCACGTATAACAACATCGAATCGATGAATCGCACCTCAAATCAAACTTAATGAACTTTGAATTTTTTAACTTTCAAAACTCGTGCCGAAACATAGCAAATCAATCCAGAATGAACCCAAAAATTGCACACAAGCTCCAAATGACATAACGAAGCTATTCCAACTCCCGAAACCATAATCTGAACCCGATATTCACAAGTCAACTCTCGGTCAAACTTTAAAACTTTTCAAACTTTCAAATTCCTAATTTTCGCCAATTTGTACCGAAACCTTCTAGAAAAATTCAAATGCGAATCCGGGCATATGCCTAAGTCCAAAATCACTATCCGCACCTAACGGAACCATCAAAACTCCTTTCCGGGGTCAAATTCACAAAAACTCAAACTTGGTCAACTCTTTCAACTTAAAGTTTCAACAATGCAATTCATTCTTCAGGGATAGTTTTGGCCCTTTTTTATTTAGTTAATTGGATTGGACCACCAATAAAATAACACGTAGAATTTAAATTTATTTTTTGAATTCAAGTTGAAATAAGCTGAAAAGTTAATGTTTGGGGAATATTTGAACCTATAGGTGTATTTAACCTTCGACCAATAGTTCATAGGCAGGTTGGCCCTTTTCTCTATATAAAATTCAATTTCATCTATGACCTGTTGGTCAATTTACTAGTTTTATAGTCAAACATTTTGGACCTCATTTCACTTTGTCAAACCACTTCGTTACTTTCTGCTTTTAAAATTTTCTGAACCGTAACATATAGCATCCAAGGTCCCTCGCAATCGTCGTAAAAATAAAAATTAAACCAATGTGAAAAGTCAATCATGTAGCTCCTCTTTACATCATAAAAGTTTTAATTAGTCCATAATATTGTCCAAACCTTACTGGGGTTTACAGTTAGCTAGTGACTTCACTACAAACCTTTTGACGTGTAGATGGAACACAAGTGCCATGGATTCATTACCGCCATATATGATAACATTTTATCAAGCTATTCTTGACGTCTTCAATCAGTTAAACTAATGGTTCAATGCTGGTGAGAGCCTATTTGAAAGAAGCAGAATGGTTCAATGCTGGCTACGTTCCAAAATGTGAGGAGTAAATAAAAGTTGCAATTGTAAGCGCTACCTTTATGACGCTTGGAACAAGTTCCTTGAATGGTATGGAGGAAATTATAAGAAAAGACGTCTTTGAATGAATGACAAATGAGCCTTCAATTCTGAGCTTCAGCGACAATCAGCAGATTAATGAACAATACTTGTGACCATGACGTAAGTACAATAAATTACCATTTACACTGCCCCCTCCTCCCCCCACCCCCAAACAAATAACAGTCTTCCCAATTCATATATTTTTCCATAAAGATAATAGTAGCTAGTATCAGTTCTTGTTTAGAAGGTAGTCTTTGTACGAGATACTTTCTCTGTTTCAATTTGTTTTTTTTTTAATCCTCCTTTTAATTTATGTGAACTTATTTTCTTTTTAATTCATGCAAAAAAAGAATTGCCTCTTTTCATATTTGAAAATAATTTACCTTTATTGTAATAATTTATAGTCACATAAAATATATGTGCCTATTACTATCTATTTTCTAAGATTTGGTACACTCAATATCTTCGCATCGATCTTATTACTTGTTCTAACATAAAAATGGAATGTTTGGGGTTAAACAAAATCCCATAAGCCTTAATGTAGGTCTGCCATAGTAAGAGCCTATATGTGAACGAAAAATTAAAATAGGCTACACATGAACAGTATCACTGGCTAACATGTACTCCTTAATTGCAGACTTTATAGCCGAGTAGGATGAAAAGCCAGTTTGGTAAGTTTTTAAAATCAGCTTAATTTGAAAAATACTTTTAAAAAAAGCACTTTTGGTGGGAAATAGTTTGAGTAATCTATTTGAAAAGTAGTTTTGAGCAACAACTAGTGTTTGGCCAAGATTTTAGAAAATGTTTCTAAAAAATGCTATAAGTTGCTGTGCATGGATGAAAAAAAAAGTTATTGTGCATCTGAATCTATATGAATACAAAGTACAGTATTGAATAATGTAGCTATGACATTTAGAATATGAACAAAGAAAAAAGTATAATTCTAACAAAGATATTGAAATCTATCTCATGTAGGAGGAACAACAAAGAGGGCATGTAGCTTCAATATTTATTGAATGCTACATGAAAGAATATGGAGCTTCAACGGAAGAGGACTATGTTGAGTTTCGGAAGGAAGTCCAGAATGCGTGGAAAGACATGAACAAGGCATTACTCCGCCCCACTGAAGTACCTATATTTGTTCTCAAACGAGTTTAAAATATTGGACGCTTAATGCATACTTTTTTCGGGGATGAAGAAGATGGATACACAAATTCCAATTCCAAATCTAAAGATATTATTACCTTGTTGCTTGTTGAATCTGTCAAATATATGACCATCTATCATAATGCACCTGCAACTTTAATTTGACCAAGTAGGTGGAGCAAATTTGGAAACATTTTGCAAGTAGGTGGAGCAAATTTGGAAACATTTTGCATTTTTCATTAATTAAATGGGTTATGTTTGTTTTCAGGAAAGTATAAAGTAAAAAAAGCAACTTCAAGAATATATATATTTTTTTTGTTTCCAAAACTTACAAGTAACGTGAGTATCGGACCTAAGCCTTATTATGTAGAACCTTTCGCTTTTCTGAACCATTTTTTACACCAAAAATGCATGTATAACCTACAAAGTACACCTATAAAGTACTTTGAAATTATCGATTAAAATAAATTTATTAGTATAACCATTGTATACGGTCGAAGTCGAGCTCGACTTCGACTTGGTAGATTAAGTTTGGAACATGGAGACCACGGACTGAAGATCGACCCCGAGTCTCACCGAGCTAGAACCCGAGGTCGGAAAACCTGCCTTCGAGGAAAATTGAGTCCGGTGTCGACCTTAGCCTCGAACGAGCTCAGGGATAACCAACAGAAGACCGAAATATCAGTGACCGGACGGATATTACGGCGAGAATCTCGGCACGTTTCAGCAAGGAACCGGTAATCAACAAATCAAGAGATTTTTACCTTATATTAAAATATACCTAGAATAGGACTCCTCTACTATATAAAGGGGGTCTGATAATTCATTAAAAATACTGTAACTCGCATCACAAAGTAATATATTGTTATATCTAATACTCATTATCTTGTCATTATGTTCTGGCATCGATAAAAGCATTTCTAACTCGAGTGTGGCTAACCTTCAAGGCTAAGATTGTTCAACTTGTGTGATTTACATTTGTCTTTTCATTGCTTATTTCAATATTAATTTGATTTCTCGTTTTATATCAAATTAGATCACGTATCCTTAAAACCACGTACAAATTCAATTGTTATCCAATTTTGAGGATAAACAGTTTGGCGCCCATCGTGGGGCTAAGGATAATAGTGGTTATTTGATACGAATCTCCATAACACATACTACTTTACCCTTGCTCTTTGAAGTATCTTTGATTACAGGCTAGAATACAAAATATCGAACTCTCAATCAGCACCCATGCATGTTGACACAAATCCGGTCATCAAGGTGAAAATAACAACATAGCACCCGAAAACAAGGTACCACCTGCTGATCCCATTGGAATTCCGATCGCAGACCCGATTGATGTAAATTTACATGTGGCTATCGATGCAAACTTGCCTACCGACCCCGAAAATAACGTTCATGGTGGAGCCCGATCGGCAACTCGAAACACACAAAATTTTGAAGTATACGGGATTAGTCTACGGTTGATCTTCGAAATGTTGCAGGCTCAACAGGCGGCAATAGCTCAATTACAGAACTAAAGTCGTACACCGAGCAGAGTTGAGCCCGATCCATCCCGGGAAGTCACTCCGAGATTATAAAGATGCTTGAGGAGCTGACAAAGCGAATAGAATCAGGGGAGAAGAAAATTGAAGCTAACGACAAAAAGGTGGAGACCTACAACTCTAGGGTAGACCAAATCCCAGGAGCACCTCCCATATTAAAAGGACTGGATTCTAGAAAGTTCGTGCAAAAAGCTTTTCCTCCGAGCTCGGCTCCAAAGCCGATCCCCAAAAAATTCAGTAAGCCTGAAATACCTAAGTATAACTAAACGACCGACCCAAACGAACATGTGACCTCTTATACATGTGCCATCAAAGGGAATGACTTGGAGGACAACGAGATCGAGTTTGTTCTGCTGAAAATATTTTGGGGAGACCCTGTCAAATGGAGCAAGGATATGGTAGAACAATTTACCTCTTAATTCTATTGACTCATTTGCTATGATTGCAGACTCTTTCGTAAAAGCACGTGGTGGTGCCATCAAGGTAGACACTAGGAAATAGGAACTTTTCAAAGTCAAACAGAGGGATAACGAGATGCTCATGGAATTCGTGTCCCGGTTTCAAACGGAACGAATGGATCTGTCGACGGTCACTGATGATTGGGTTGTTCAAGGTTTCACTCAGTGACTCAATATTCGAAGCTCGGTGGCTTCCCAGTAGCTGAAGCAGAACCTGATAGAATACCCGGCCTTTACATTGGCCAACGTGCACAATCGGTATCAATCGAAAATCAGAGTCAAAGATGATAAACTCGGGGCCCCTTCGGGGTCTGTCTATCCCATCAGAACCCTCAACAGATTCAAGAGAGACATCCATGAACCGAGGACAAACAATGATCACTACCAGCCATATAATAAAGATCTGAGAAGTAGTAGGTCCGGGCGAAACTCCATGAGAAACGAAATGAGAAATGACCGTGGCCAAGACAACCGGGGTCTCATAACTAAAAATGGCTTCAACAGGTCCGTCGGGCCTAAAGAAGCACCGAGGCTATCAAAATACAACTTTAATGTCGATGATGCCTCTATTGTATCATCTATCGGGCGCGTCAATGATACCAAATGGCCTCGGCTTTTACAGTCCGATCCAACCCAAAGGGATCCTAACCATATATGAAAATATCATGGAACTAACGGTCATAGAACGGAAGATTGTCGACAGCTGAGAGATGAAGTAGACCGTCTATTCAACAATGGGCACCTCCGAGAATTCTTGAGCGACCGAGCCAGGAATCATTTAATAAACAGGGATTCTAACAAATAGGCAGAATAAGAAGAACCTCAACATGTTATTAACATGATCATCAGTGCAGTTGATATCCCACATGGGCCGACGTTGAAACACACCAAAGTATCTTTCACTAGGGAGAAACGAACTCGAGACTAAGTACCGAAAGGAACTTTATCTTTCAACGATGAGGATGCGGAAGGGATCGAACAACCCCCCAATGATGCACTAGTAATATCTGTACTCATAAATAAAATTCAGGTTAAACGTATATTAATTGATCCAGATAGCTCAGCCAACATCATTCGATCAAGGGTCGTGGAGAAACTCTGTCTACAAGACCAAATCATGCCTGCAGTTCAAGTTCTAATCGAAATCAACATGGCATGTGAGGCCACTAAGGGAGAAATAATGTTATCGGTAAATACCGTCGGGACTATCCAGGAGACTAAATTTTATGTGTTCGAAGGAGACATGAGGTACAACTCACTATTCTGGAGGCCATGGATCCCCAACATGAGGGCGGTGCCCTCGACACTACACCAGACACTGAAATTCCCAGCACCTGGCGGAGTCAAAAATAGTCTACGATGAACAACCGACTGCAAAGGAAATATTCGCGGTCGAGGAGGTGATACCGACATCTGCAATCTCAACACCGAAGGATCCGAACCAGATGGTAAAAAATGGGGCCAAATAGCAATCACTGATACTATCCTCGGCAGACTCGGACAAACAAAGGGAATTCAAGGATGATGATTATAGGGTTCCCAAAACGTTTATAGCCCCTGATGATTCCAACACCACTAAATCGACGGTCGAAGAGCTGGAACAAGTCATATTGCGAGAACGCTTGCCCGATCAAAAGGAATACCTGGGGACGGGGTTAAGCTCCAAGCTCAGGGAAACACTCATTGAATCTATTATAACTAATAAAGATTGTTTTGCTTGGTCTCACCTTGACATGACAGGGATCCGGCCGGAGATAACCACTCACAATCTAAGCCTGGACCCGAAGTTGCACCAGATAAAACAGAAGAGGATACCCAGTCCGAGATCAAGCATGATTTTATCAAGGACGAGGTATCTAAACTTCTTAAAATAGGGTCTATTCGGGAGGGTAAATACCCGGATTGTGTCCCTAAAAAAGGGAATAAACTAAGTATATGTGTGGACTACAAAGATTTGAATAAGGCATGTCCCAAAGTCACCCTTCCTTTGACTAACATCGACTGTATGATCTATGCCACGACCGGACACGAGATCCTTAATTTTCTAAATGCCTATTCCGAGTACAACCAAATATGAATGGACACGGGTGATCGGGAAAAAACTTTCTTCATCACTAAATACAACACATATTGTTATAACATAATGCCGTTTTGATTAGACAATGCTGGTGCCACATACCAATGCCTAGTAAATCGGATGTTCGAGGAACAATTAGGAAAATCAATGAAAGTTTACATTGACTGCATGTTAGTTAAGTCCCCGCGAGTAGAGGACCATTTGAAACAATTTCAGGAAACCTTCAGCATATTGAAGCGATACAATATGAAGTTGAACCCGGAAAAATGTACGTTTGGAGTTGTGTCGGGTAAGTTCCTCGGATTCATGGTATCTAATTGGGGAATCGATATCAATCCCCATAAGATCAAAGCCATCAAAGATATCATGGTCGTGGACAATGTGAAGGCCGTGCAAAGGCTAATTGGGCGCATAGCCGCCATGGGGTGATTTATTTCGAGGTCATCTAACAAGAGTCACTGATTCTTCGCACTGTTGAAGAAGAAGAATAACTTCTCGTGGACCCCAAAATACCAACGAACTTTGGAGGAACTCAAGAGGTACTTATCAAGCCCACCACTACTTCACACACCAAAGACAGATGAACAATTGTACTTGTATTAGCTGTGTCAGAGATAGCGGTAAGTGGAATCCTAGTTCGGGAAGAGCAAGGTATGCAATTTCTAATTTACTATGTTAGCAGAACCTTAGGTGAGGCCGAAACTAGGTACCCTCACCTAGAAAAACTGGCACTCGCTTTGTTAAGCTCCTCTAGGAAGCTAAAATCGTACTTCCAGTGTCACCCCATATGTATCATAACTATTTACCCATTGAGAAACGTTATGCATAGGCCCGAACTTTCGGTCCGGTTGGCCAAGTGGGCCGTAGAAATAAGTGGGTACGATATTGAGTACCGACCTCGGACCGCCATCAAGTCTCAAATTTGGCAGACTTTGTGGCCGACTTTATGCCGACCCTAATACCCGAGGTCAAAAAAGAGTTGTTGGTTAACTCAGGAACTTCCTCAGGAATTTGGACCCTCTTTACGAATGGCACCTCAAATGCAAAAGGGTCCGGACTTGGCATCATACTAAAGCCACCAACAGGTAATATAATTAGACAATCTATTAAGACTTAGAAATTGACTAACAATGATGTCGAATATGAGGCCATGATTGCAGGCCTTGAACACTAGCCAAAAGCTTAGGGGCAGAGGTGATCTAAGCCAAGTGTGACTCCCTCCTTGTGGTAAATCAAGTAAATGGAACATTCGAGGTCAGAGAAAAAAGAATGCAAAGATAATTGGACAAGTTGCATCTAACATTACATCGGTTCAAAGAATGGACTATGCGACATGTACCTCGGGATCGTTAGTCGAAGATGACGAGTTCAACTCGAGAGAAGTCGTACATCTTATGAGATCGGTGGCTGAAGAAGGCCACGCCGAGTTTAACTCAACGAGCCTAACTTGGTCCTGGAGGAATAAGTACGTGGAATATCTCAGGACTGGTAAACTGCCCTTGGATCCAAAATAATCTAGGGCCCTGCGTACAAAGGCAGCCCGATTTATCCTGTCCGAAGATGGAACTCTATTCAGAAGAATATTCGACGGACCACTTGCAATATGTCTAGGGTCGGGGGATACTGAGTACATTTTGAGGGAAATCCACGAAGGTACCTGTGGAAATCACTCGGGTGCCGAATCGCTGGTCCAAAAAATAGTCAGAGCCAGTTACTACTAGATCGACATGGAAAAGGATGCAAAGGAGTTCGTTCGAAAATGTGATGAATGTAAAACACACGCTCCGATGATTCATCAATCTAGGGAGCTGTTGCATTCGGTTTTGTCTCCATGGCCGTTCATGAAGTGGGAAATAGATATCGTTGGCCCCCTTTTATGGGCACCCGGTAAGGCTCATTTTATATTGTTTATGACTGACTATATTTCTAAATGGGTGGAAGCCCAGGTGTATGAGAAGGTCAGGGAGAACGAAGTCATCGATTTCATATGGGACCACATCATATGTCGATTTGGAATGCCGGCCGAGATTGTATGCAATAATGGGAAACAGTTCGTTGGCAATAAAGTAACCAAATTCCTTGAATACCACAAGATCAAAAGGATACTATCAACACCTTACCACCCCAGTGAGAATGGACAAGCCAAATCTACCAACAAAACCATACTCCAAAACCTTAAAAAGAGGTTAACCGATGCCAAACAAAAATGAAAGAAAATACTACCCGGAGTCCTATGGGCATACCGTACGACCTCGAAGTCATGTACTGGGGCTACCCCATTTTCTTTAGTTTATGGAGCGGAAGCTCTGATTCTGGTTGAAGTCGAAGAACCAAGTATCAGATTCCAATACACAACGAAGGAATCAAACGATGAGGCTATGAGTACGAGCCTAGAGCTATTAGATGAAAGGCGCGAAGCCGCCCTTGTCCGATTGGCTGCCCAAAAACTGCGGATCGAAAGGTATTACAATCGAAAGTCCAACCTTCGACATTTTAATACCGGGGAGTTTGTACTAAGGAAGGTCACATTGAGCACCTGAAACCCGAACAAAGGAAAATTGGGGCCAAACAGAGAAGGACTGTACCAAATTATCGAGATCACCGAAAAAGGATCCTACAAACTCGGAACAATGAACGACGAGAAACTACCAAACAACTAGAATATAACTCACTCGAAGCGATATTACTGCTAAGGCACGACCCTATTCTTTCTTTTATTTACATTTTAAACTAACTCTTGCATGTAACCAACAAGGGATGATACGAGATTTTAGGTCTGAAAGCATACGTTGCACTCTTTTTCCCTTGAACCAGTTTTGTCCCAAATGGGTTTTCCGGCAAGGTTTTAACGAGGAAACCAGTAAATCGTGCTAACTTAGAGTTGAAGACCGGCTACGAGGTAGTGATGATGATCACAACAGCATTCAAGGTCTCTTTTCTATCAACCCCGAACACTGGGGGAATTACCCTCAGATATCTACTTTAGCGTGAAAAGAAACTTCAAGATTGAAGGGTCTCGATTGATAAAATTTATTGTAAGGGCCAAATGGTCAAATGAAACATGTCCACATAGACTGCTAGGACAATGGCACAAAGCATGTATATATGTATAACTATTATGCACAAAAATGAAAAGAAGTCTCTTCCTTGCATAAACATTTTGTCCTTTAAATAATTTCTTGCATTTCTCGAAGAATTTCCTACAAACGAACCCCTAAAGGTATCGAGACCAAGGGCCACCTTAATTCGAGTTAGAACAATTACTCTCACTCGGGGACCGCCGCCCAAAAACAAACTCTGACGATCCGAGCTATTAGACCTCGAGAGCATAAACTTATTTGGCATTGCCCGAACTAAAAGGCTACAACCATTAAGGGATAAAAAACCCCGAGGGCACAAAGCTTTTTTGGCATTTCCCGAACTAAAAGTCTACGAACATTCCGGGATAACAAAACTCGAGGGCACAAAGATTATTTGGCGCTGCCTGAATTAAAAGGCTACGGCCATGCCGGGATAATGAAACACGAGGGTGTAAAGCTTATTTCGCATTGCCCGAATTCGAAAAGACTATGATTATATTAAAAAAGTATCGGAGTCGTCCGAAGCATGTAACAAAAGGTACCTTCGGCAACATTATAATCTAATCCATTATAACTACTTTTTCAAAAATATTCCAGTCATACCGTAAATTCCTGCATCGTCTTAAGAATAATCAAAGGCAAGGCATGTTCAAAACCCTGAACAGGACCTAACTATTTAATGCTAAGGCATTTCAATCTTTGAGAAACATAAAGAGAAAGGAAAAACTCAAAGAATTATCGAAAAACCTGTATTATATATATATAATCTTTACAAAGGCACAACAAGCCTTGACCCAAAATGCAAAGAAGAAAAACAAACAAAGTTAGACAGAAGTCGCCTAATCTTTGTCGGGAGCCGTATCATCACCTTCGGGGTCTCCACCACCTTCGGGCTCACCCAAATCTTCAGACCCCTCAGAATCTTCCTCTACGGGATAAGCCAGTTTCTTGGCATTGGTTTCAAATACCTTGGCATTCACGATTTCTTCCAACAAGTCAAAACTCCGGGCATAAACCCCCTCGAGGGCATCCATTCAAGATTGCCATTTCATATGCTCTACCATATTTATCACTTGTCTTGAGTTGCCTTGGCATCGTCCTTGTGCTGGGCCACCTTCTCATCAGCCTCGGTCTTGACCACGACGATCTCTGACTTGGTCGCCTCAAGCTCCTTGGCTAGATTTTCTTGGCCGGAGACCACCGAGCTCAGTTGAGACTAGAGCTCCTCGATCTTTTTTGCATGTACCAAGGACTTTTCCTTTGCAGACCGGAGCTGGACATCAGCCGAAGCCAATTTTTCTAGGGCACCCTCCTTTTCCAAGGCCAAGCGGTCCATGTTTCTTTTTCATTCTTCGGTCTCAGCTTTTACCGTGTCCACCTCCGCCTGGAGCTGCTCGATCTGGTGTTCTTTTGAACCTTGCGGATTCGGACCACTAGTCATTGTGTCTGACTCATCGTCACTAACTTCGAATACTCATCTTTCCTGCTCGACCAGGTCGGCATGCTCCCTCCGAACCGCTTGTAGCTCGGTCAGGAGTTTCTAACTAAGACGTTTATAAGCATCCTTCTTCTCAGTGAGGTCTCGAGTTTCGGCCTCATGATGGTTTAACTCTTCTTGATATTGGAGAAACGTCTCGTTATAAAGCACTGAGGCCTGCAAACACAAAGAAAAGAGTTACGATTGCAAATTAACTTAAGTACGTAATAAATAGGCATTCAAAATTATCTGATTTAACGCTTGTTGTGCTTCATTGAAAAGGCAGGGCGCTTCCACCTCGTCCATCTTGGATTTATCCTCTTTGGTCACCAGGCACTGAAAATAACTGGAAAACCCTAGGAGGGGAAAAAGAATCTGGGCATCATCCGGTTAGGATTTGCACTCGGAGCTGGGAACCGGTTTACAAGTCTCGGACTTGTAGAGGGCCCGCTGGCTCCCGAAAACGGTCTCTTCTTTGGTACCGGTAAGTCGCCCAACCCGGTGACGTCCTCCGAGGTGGTAAATTCTATTCCATCAAAGAAGTTGTTAAAGTTTGCTACCCCTAGGGCCTCCTTGATCATAGAGTCGATAAACAAAGGCGACTTAGAGAGATCTATCACTCTAAGTGCATCCTTCGGGGTATCATCCTCTGCCCGAGAAACACTGGCCGCGGCCACCTTATCGGCCTCCCTAACTTGAGGCAAAACGACCCCGCCCCTCTCTTGTTCGGAGGCCTCAGCCACTGCCATTCCACCAGCCCCCTTGGTTTGGGGTAATTTGGTGCCGCCCCGCTCCAATTCGGGGCCCTCTTATCTCTCGAACTGCGGTCGCATGCGGGCCACTAGTTCAGAAGCTTCTTCTTCTTCAGACTCATCCCTAAACTGATGGAGTGAGTTCGATGGGAGCTCTCGGGCCCTGGTGATTTGTTAGATTTGCTCACCAGCCTCCTCCTCGATTTCTTTTTCTTGGAGCTCGTTTTCTTTTCTTCTCTTTATCCTTCCTCGAAGCAAATGGTTTGGGGAGGATATCTTCATCGCCATATGGGGTCTCGTTGCAACGTCCTTGGGAAGACCTGCAAAGTAAAGGAAAAGAAGTAAGAGCTCAGCAGCACGGAGGAAACATAAATGTTGTTTAGTTGAGAGGGAAACTTACCGTGAGAACGGTCGTCCCACCGGCCCTTTGAAAGTTCGCACCATGAGCGCTCAGAATATGGTTTCTGGGACACGATGTCCTCGACCCACTCCTTGAGTCAAGGAACTATATTTGGCATCCGAGCGAAAACTGAGCCACCACGCAAAATGGTGAGAAGGGAAGAAAACTAAAAAGAGATAAATGAAATCTTTAAGACAAGGTTATACTTACGTTTCATGTTTTATTTCTCAGGAAATGGCATATCCTCGCCCGAGATTAAATTCGAGGTATTCACTCGAGCGAATCAGCCTAACCAGCCTCGGTCCCGATCCTCATCAGCGCTCGAGAATGGAGACTTACTAGCCCAACGGACAAGTTTTATTTGCCCCACTCGATAGATTCAGGGACTGTACAGACGCATGAGATGATCAATGGTGAACGAACACCCTTTGATTTTGTTTACGAAGAAATAGAGGAAAATTGCTATCCTCCATAAAGAGGGATGAATTTGACTGAGGGTCACCTCGTACCTCTTACAGAAGGCGATGATGATCGTATCCAAGGGGCCCAACGTGAAGGGATAAGTGTAAACACTTAAAAACCCTCCACGTGGGTAGTAATCGGTTCCTCGGACGAAGGAACCACCACGTGCTTATCAGCCTAGTTGCAGTCTTCCTTGACCTTGGAGAGGAAGTTGTCGGTGACCGAGCATATATAT
>AWOL01S0022032.1:6469-56169 GCA_000715115.1 Nicotiana otophora | reverse complement strand
TATATCGAGACCGGTTCACACTGACTCGGTACCGAGGAAGTTTTCTCGACCTTGAAATTGGCATCGGTTGGGCACCCCGTAGGAACGAACATCTCCAGAGGAGGTTCCGGTGTCGGTTCCTTCGTAGCAGCAGATGAAACATTTTCCTCTACAGCCGGTTGAGAGGCAGAGGGAATTTCATTTTGGGGAACGGACTTTGAAGTCTTTGCCATTTCTTTGATAGGTGGAAGAAAGAGAGCAAATATAAAGATTAAGTTTGATGGTTGGGAATAAAAACAAATCTGAAGTTCTTGTGAAAAGATTTCAGAATAGCCAAAGATTTAATACTGGAAAAGTGTTGAAATTTCTAAGAAACAAGAGTAAAGAAGATTTGGTTGTAAAAAGTTTGAATGAATGAAGAAGGGGATATTTATATTTTCCATGCGACGGTTCAAAGCCATAAGTGGCCGACCAGTGGGTGACGAGCATTTAATACCATGAAGATATGACTGACGAGACATTTCATCCAGTTTGTCGTTTCTGATGAGGAATACCGAGGAGATATATCGGAGGCTCATATTGTTTCTCGTCGATTATTCTCCGAAAACCGAGGATACTATCTGTATACGATCGACCATAGACTGAAGATCAACCCCGAGCCTCACCGAGCTAGAACCTGAGGTCGAAACACCTACCTTCGAGGAATATTGAGTTAGGTGTCGACCTTAGCCTCGAGCGAGCTCGAGGATAACTAACACAAGACTGAAATATCTGCGACCGGATAGATATTACCACGAGAATCTCGACACGTATCAGCAAGGAACCCGTAATAAGAAAATTGATCTAAGACAAACCTACACCACTATAGAGTAGCAAGGATGGTTGGTGGAGTTTTACCCAACGAGGTCGAGATCGATTTCCACAGGGAGTTAACTTGGCTTGTATTTAGGTATCTAACTAATCTCGATGTGCACGTTGTTCCTAATTGCACTTCCAAACATTGTTGTGATTGATTCTATTCTAATTTTATACTATAGTATGCTAAGTGTAAGCTAAGTACAATATTTTTGGTAAAAGTTTTAAAGTGTTAAAAGGCACTAGTGAAGTGAATTTCGCCTAGGTGAATATATAACGGGTATCAAGAATCTAGGGTGAGCTTGTTATGATTGGGGTCGTGAAATAACCATCACACATAAGTTTTCACTCTATACCTATCGGTAGTTTGAGTGAATTTTCCCAATTTGGCTTTCTCAAGCCCAAATGGGCGTTCATACAATACAAGTGAAATTGGCTCAATTCGGGTATTACTATCTCTAGGTTTAACCCTTTAGTTGGGGCTATCAATCTCTTGAGTTCACCCCAATTCCTTGTTAACCTAATTTTCCTAGACCTAGTCCCTCATTCTCAAGAGGAGCCTAAGTCATAAAGGTATGAGTCACTGTTTGCAACCACTAATTCTATAATTTTAGCATGAAGTAGGCTAAATATCACTAACACATAAATAATTAAGCCCTAAAATTAAAGACCCATTAAATATCCACACTAGGGTTGGGTCACAACCCTAGCTATGGGGTCTAGCTACTCATAATAACAGCATAAATCAAAGATAAAGGTGAAATATAAGCCATAATATTAAAGTACAAGATGAAAATCTAAAGTTTGAAGGTAAATCTGCTCTAAAATATCCCCAAAAAGGAAAAACCATCCGTTCACGTGCTCCCCTCAACAAAACGTAACCTAAAATTGATAAAAAGAATCTATTTATACTAGGCTAAAAATTCGGGACAAAAATGCACCTGCGAAGGATTCGTGGACGCGTAATTCTGACCACGTCCGCGCTTGAGTTTTCGCGGCCGCGTAATAATGAGCGCGGTCCACGTTTCTTCAATATTGGGCTTGGATTGGGCTTAGTTTCACGGAACACGTAATTTTAACCGCGTCCGTGTGTCCTTCCATCACGGCCGCGTAATTTGGACTCGAACCGCATTCTTCAGTTAAGCCCGACTTGCAGGTTTTCTGAACCTTAAGATACGCTCTCAGCGGTATTCACTTTGCGTCTGCGTAAGATCAATTCGCGGCTGCATAATTTGGACGCGGTCAGCGGTGATTTTAGTACTCAAAGCAGCTTCTCTGAATCTACTTTCGTGGACCGTGTAATAGTGGCCGCCTCAGCGGTAGTCCTTACGCGGCCACGCTTTTCTTCCGCTCTCAGCGCTCGAGTCTCAGCCTTGGATTCATGCAAGTTTGACTCCTTCATGAGTTGATTATGGCTTCTTTGCCTCATTTTGACCAAACCCTGTAAGCAAGCACATTAAGTTAGTTTCCGGGAATACCTTCACGCATTTTGGCCCAAAACCTAAGTAAAAGAGAGCAAATAATAGGCTAAAATCCCTACTTATCAACTCCCCCAAACTTAAGCTTTTTCTTGTCCTCAAGCAAACAAGGTAATTCCCACATCCACAACAAAGGTAAATGCAAATTTCAGCTGTCCTAAGGTGACTTCATCAAGCATCAATTGGGACTAACAATTACCCTCAACACAAATGCATTATCAACAACATCATGCTATGAAGCTTTGAGTTCCATAGTTCTAATGTGACACAAAAGCATCAAGAGTTGACTCAATTCATCAAGGAAGCTCGCTCTATCACGTAGGTCATTGTGGATCCCAAACTCCTTCTCCTCTACTCTCCATGGGCAAATCTCACTATTGTAAAGAAGTGCGCTCATCACTCTCAAAATAATGCCACAAGTCCGGCTCTAAGTACCATAAGCTTGCCCCTTATGTAAATCACCACTAATGCAAGCTCACTCAACTTGAAATCATATAGGGCTTTAGCGGGATGTAATGAAGCCTTTTTTGGATCAAGGTAGGACACAATGAACTATGATGGTTTCATCTTTCCTTAAGCACTCCATTTTCTCATTTCAGTTCATACTTTCTTGACTCTGAGTCATTTTCTTCTTCCTCAGGGGAACTAGAGAGACACATTGTCACTCTTTCTTGTTCATGAAAATCATTTTTCTCCTTTTTTCATCATTCCACGCCTTTCAACATTGTTTTCTTTGAATCCCTTCAACCTTTTCTTTCTTTTTGACATGTTTCTTTTTAACTCTTCATCCTTTTCTTTGCCTTTTCTTTTCATCAATTCTTTTTGTTCTTTGTACCTTTCATCACTTTGAAATTCCTCGTCTCTCCCCCAAACTTATGTTTTTGCTAATTGCTCACCATGAATGCCAAGGAAAGATTGGGTGCCAAGAGGAGGGTCATTATAAAACGGATGAAGGCTTGTAATGTGTCTATTGAATGAAAAAGGCTTAGGATCAAAGGGGTTGACTAGGGATATCACATTGGTGGGCTACGGAAGCTTTCATAGTTCAAATGGGACCAAGGAGAGTCTACAATCACTTTTCAAGTCGAGCTACACTTAGAATTTCGCCTAGACAAACATTCAGGGCAAGTTCTACACTTATTGGCACGTGACTTGGACTTGCAATTCAATACCTCACCTCTCAAGCTACTAGATTGTTAAAGAGAATAGAGTCGAGGTCCCACAACAACCCCAGCTAAGATTGAAGATCACAAATGGATCACAGAAACCACTTGATGATAGTTTTAGTCAACTCAAGAGTCTAAAAGTCACAACTAGAGCTAATCTCGTCAACAAACTTGTCTCTAACCATGAGGTCGAAGGCAAATATGTTAGTGCCAAGTGAAGCCTACTTGAGACACTTTTATTCATTACTACTATCTATCAAAATAGAAAGAAAAACAGACTCAATCCCTTAAGAAGGTTGTCATGCCATCCATCGTTGGGAAGAGCCACCCGGTTCGCACAACATCCACCTTTGGAAAGAACTGTGGCATTAAGAAAATCAAAGGCTTATTGATCACGCATAAATGTAAAAAGAGGATACAAACTCAAAAAGAATCTAAGCTATTAAGGAAAATTACAAAAGAAGGTATAAAGTAAATTATGGAAAGTAAAATAAATATGTACAATTGGGGAGTGAAACGAATATACATAAAATGGGGATGAATATATATATGGAATGGTTAAGTTATATACATTCCACAAGTGAAAAATATATATGTTTTAGTTCTTAAAAGCATTTTTAAAAAAAAAAATTCAGGACATTATTGATCCATTTTGAATAACACAAGGGCATTATTAGACCCATTTTATAACGGCAGGGTCATTTTTGGATTCAAATTTAAACGGGGGTTATAATTGATCCATTTCGAATACCACAAGGTCATTTTTGGGTCTTTTCCCTTTTACCAATATGCTAAGCAGTCCAGATGTGCATATGGCCAGAGGAGCTATATATATAATGCAGTTTTACATTTAAGCTTAGAGAGGAGAAACATAACTAGCAGTTTATCGAGTTAAACTATTGTTTACCCTCAAAATCGAATAACAATTGAATTTATAAGTGGTTTTAAAGATACGTGGATTAATTTGATACAAAGCGATAGATTGAACTATAAGTAAAGCAAACAATAATTTCAAACCGTGTGACTTGAACAGTTATAACCTTGAGAAATAGGCCTCACTCGAACTGAATATGATCCAAATAATGTCAAATATAGAAGAACAGTAGCTTGCAGAAAGAAAATAATATTATAATACTTTTGGGATGCGTGTTACCATGCCTATTACAAAAAAATCAAACCCCCTTTGTATAGTAGGAAAGTCCTGCTTTAGGTACAATTCTGTAAAAGGTAAAAAATCTCGTGATTTGCTAATTAGTCGGTCTCTTGTTGATACGTGCCGAGATTCCCAAATTTCGGGAAGTTCGGAGTTGATTTGGAAAGAAAATTCTGAATTCGGAAGCTTTAAGTTGGAAGAGTTGACTAAGATTTGCATTTTGAGTAAACGACCTCAGAATCAAAATTTTAAGGTTCCATTGGATCGCGTGGTTGTCTGCTTGTGTGGTTTCTGGTTATCGGTGCATTGATAGATTATTTATAATTAAGGAAAGAAAATATCAGGGGTAATTTGAACAAAGAACTTGATGAATGTGTGTTGTATTTCTCCTAATCGATTCATGTGCAGGTTTTGGGAAGACTCGGAATTTATACTTCTTGTGGATGTGATGTACAAGGAAAAGAATTCATCTGGTTGCTTCTTTGGGAGCGTTCATGTGCATACAGTATGTTGGAGTTTGATTATATTCGGGATTAAGTCCGAGTGGGTGACTCTCAATAGTGGTTCTAACAAGTTCAAGGATATAAGCGCGGTGTCTAAGGATTTTTGGGTTCGTTGTGTGGCTGAAGACCGGGATTTTTGCAGCAGAATGTGAATATTACTTGGGAGAATTCTTTATGTTATCCTCGGGTTTGCGGGGTAGTATTGGAGAAATAGCTTTAGATTCACGGAAGGTCTTTCAGAATGGGTGTACCAGTTGGAGATGTTATTATGCGCATAAGGACGGTATGAGATGGTTCGTGGGTATTGAGACGATGTGGTCTCGTGAATTGGGTCACTCGGGATGAGTGTTATTGAGTTACGTCATATTTTGAATGGAGCTTTTATTATTTCAAAGGCAAGACAAGAGTAAATTGGGAGATGTTGGGTCAATTAGTAATGGTTCAAGCAGCATGATTGTGGAAATGATCACTTCCTTTGTCGTGTTAAGTTATACATATGGTTTGTGGTTGTACGTGCGGGCTTGACAACCACCATAAATTGATTGATTTGGGATGTATTTGATTCAAATGGACCTATTATGTAAATGGATTCAGCAAGAGTTATGGCAGTTTAGACCACAATTGGAGGTTTGTATATTCTGCGATTATGAGAATTCAGGTGCGTGTTGCAATGGTTCTTCTGAAATTAGTTAATTGAAAGGTTTCTAATCAATGAAGTATTTATTCTATTTAGTAGTTCAGTGGTTATGATGAATTCTTGTACTATTGCATAGCGGCATGATAGGTGCAGTGAGCGGCATGAAAATTGGAAGTTGAGGATCAAGTTTGCGGCTCGGTATTTATAAGAATGTCACGAGCTCGGATGGGCAGGGAAGAATTCAGATATTTAGAGTATGCTAGCATTATCTTTGTGTCGCCTGAGAATGGTATTTTGTGGAAGAGGCATTGTGTATTGATTTGCGGATTCGTTATTTGCTTTATAGAATTAGTACGGTTGGTGTTATGGAGGTGCATGATTTGCTACCTAGTGAGGAAGGTCGCGGGAGTATAACCCATGGGAAGATCGTATGAGCGTAACATGTTAGTCATTTGATTGTTAAGGATTGAAATAAAGTATCGCTAATGAGAGAGTTTATGCCTGAAAGACGCTCAATTTATTTGGTTATGGACTGTGGGAATTTGCTCCAGATTAGACGACTACTAGTGTGTGCCATGAATAGGGCCATTGTGGATCCTTGAAAGGTTGTTGGCCCAGTATGGGATGATCGGAATCAGCTTGAGGTCCGTTGGTGTGTCTAATGTGAAGGTGTGCTCTACATCAGGACGAATGTGTTCATTCAGTGTAGCATTGCTTACGGAGGAGTCTTCGGGCATTGGATGTTATTCTTATCGCCAGCTATTCCATGTAATACTCTATTGTTCCAGGTGGGTTGTGAGACGGCTTGATTATTTGCACATGTGTTGTGATCCCGTATAGCTTGTGGTGTTATATGAGCAACATGGCTCTCGAGATGTAGGTTATATATTGCACCTTGGTCGTGCTTGGGTTTTTGTAGCGGATGGCACTACCCGTCTCCCCAGGGTTGTATTATTCACTTGGCTTGCTTGTGGACATTTTGTAAGTATAAGCATTTTGTCTTCATGGGTGTCCTTATTGATTGTTATGTGTGGATCAAGTGGCACGCCGCCACGATTATATTTTTTGTATCGGGTGGAACGCCTCCATGGGTATGTTGTGTCGATCGGGTTGCACGCCACAATGATGTAATGTTTGGATCGGTTTGCACGCCGCAACAGTGTCTAATTTGGATTGGGTTGCACACCGTAACAATGAGATGTTAAGTACGGTTCCTTTTACTTATTTTGTGTACCTTGTTTCCGATCTATGGGATAGAGCCATAACATCATTTTGGCCATTTTATTCGTTATGCAGGCTGAATGGTTCTTTGCTAGAGTTCGTTCTTCCCTATGGGTCACATTCGAGTTGTAGCTAGTTGGCGCTTTGATGGCGTTGTATGAGATTTTAAATGTCGTATGAGGTGGCTTGTTGCTCGAGCAACTTGTACTAGGTTATTGGACTTGGAATCGGTGCGGTGTAAGGTATATTAAAGAGCGAATGTCACTATCCAATTCAGAATGAGGTAACGGTTCTTGTCAAGCAAAGAAACTCTGCGAGTTATTGATTTGACGGGTGAATATGAGTTCCTGCACATCTCTTTCATCGTTGCAGTATTGCGGGAGTTGGAGCAGGGCTTATATGTGTTATAAGGTGTTTGGCGGGCATCGGATTCATGAAACTGCAGCTATTGTGGTCAGAGGATGCTATTATGGGAAAAAGACTTATGTGGTGCATGGTGTGATTTCATCATAGGTGCATGATCATGTTTGGTACAGTGTGTAGTGATTGATGCGGTGTCTGTATGTTAAAATCGGGTCTCGTGGAGAATTCTGGATGTTGGAATTTGGTTCTAAGGCTTGTTATCTAAGGTTATAAGGAGGAGCTTTAGTCTGGCTCGAGCTAGTGTACTCACATGGGTTGCAGTGGTATGGGGAGGTGCACGAGATGTTAAACCGTGATTTTGGACAACTCCGGAATAGTTCTTGGAAAGTTCGAGAACGAACGTATGTTTAAGTGGGGGATGTAACGACCCAACCGATTGTTTTGAGCTCTAGCACGCCATTCAGCGGTTTGAGGCCTTGAGTAACTTCACTTTAGGTATTATGACTAGTACGTGTGGCCGGAATTGAATTTCAGCAAGTTCAGAGTTGATTTGGAAAGAAAATTCTAAATTCCGAAGCTTTAAGTTGGAAGAGTTGACTAAGGTTTGCATTTTGAGTAAACGACCTCGAACTCGGGATTTGAAGGTTCCAATAGTTTTGTATGATGATTTCGTACTTGGGTGTATATTCGGGTTGAGTATCGGGTGGTCCGGGATCATTTCGGTGCTCATTTTGGAAAGTTGGCATTTTGAAAGTTTAAAAATTCCTTAAGTTTGGTTTGAAGTGGACTTTGCTGTTATCGATGTCCATTTGGTGTTCCGAGGCTTGGAATAGGTTTATATCAAGATTTGTTACTTGTGTGTAAAGTTTGGCATCATTAAGGAATGTTTATGTATAATTCGGACGCATTCGGCGAAGTTTAAAGTTTGAAAGTTTAAAGAAAGATTTCGATCGTCGATTCATAATTTTGATATTATTTGGCGTGATTTGAGGTTTCGACTAAGTTCGTATCATGTTTTAGGATGCATTGGTATGGATAGATGGGGTCTCAGGGGCCTCGGGTGCAAATCGGATTGGAATTGGGTTGAATTTTGGACTTAAGGAATTGATGTAGCTTAAGGCTTCTAGTGTGATCGCACCTGCGAAGTTTATGGCCACAAGTACGATACCGCAAAAGTGGCCAAGGGGTCGCAGAAGCGGTTCTGGGTGAGCTGGGTAGTAGTTGAAGGTGCAAGGAGGATTCCCGCATCTGCGAGCTCGCAGATGTGATGAGGCTCCGCAAATGCAGCGTTGGAGAGGTGTGGCTGGCTTCGCAGAAGCAGATGGGATCACGCAGGCACAGAAGCTCTAAAGCGAGGGGAGGACTGCATAAGTGCCCTCGCAGGTGCGGCTGGTCGGGGCCTAAGTGACTCCCGCAGGAGCGGACATTTTTCCGTATAAGCGGAGCTGCATGTGCGGCTGTGTGCCCGCAGATGCGAAGACGCCGGGGTATAATATATATGTTGCTCAATTGGAATTTTTGCTCATTTCACTCACTCCTCTGTTTCTTCGGCTATTTTTGGGGCGATTTGGAGGAGCCAACTTCATAATCTACCTTCAGGTAAGGAACTTCAACGCATTGTGAGCTAAGTACAGGAGTTATATATGGACTTAAACATGGATATGGGTAGAAATTTGAGAGTTTTGGTAGAAAACCTAGAATTTGGTATTTTGGATTTTTACTTTGTTGACTTTTAGAGCAGGGTTGTGAATTGTTATTTGATAACCGTAAAGGGGTATATTCACTATCACAAACGTGTATCTATGTTGTAAGCACGTGCCTCATGATTTGATAAGTTTCTTCCTTTCTTGAGGAGTGAGTCGAACGCCTTGGCAGTATAATAGATGCATCTATGGTTCATGCCGCTCGACCCTCGGCAGTGTACACATTATTCTGGATTGAGCCATACAACCTTGGCATAATCGTGCGTTATATCGCTAGCAGTCTGAATATTCACGAGATTATCCTTCCACTGATGCCTGGCATTTCATATGGTATTCTTTATTCATTAGATATTGGCACTTGATATTTTTCGAGCTGTTGAGATAGAATACGAGATTGAGAAATTTATATTGTTAAAAGAAATTTTGAAAGATTATGTTGGTTACCGTCTATTCCACTATTACTGTTGTGCTTCATATCTATTTAGAATTTAGCATACTGCTTTATTGGACCTCTAGTATGTGTCGATGTCGGCCCCTCGTCACTACTTCTCCGGGGTTAGGCTAGATACTTACTGGGTTCTCGTTGATTTACGTACTCATGCTACACTTCTACACTAAATGTACAGGATCTGACAGTTTCAATTGGTGGTTATCTAGGTGCAGCTTTTGAGGAGACTTTATGGTGAGCTGCATTCAAGGCTACGTATCGCAACCCACAGATTCTCGACCGTACCATTTACTCTATCCTGTCTTATTTACATTCTAGACAAATGTTGTACTATTATTGTACTCCTTAGTAAATGCTCATGCACTTGTCACACCAGGTTTTGGGATGTTCTAGATATTGTTGTGATTTTACTTAGCATTTACACACTTTTATTATCTATTCTATTTAAAGTGTAAGTTTTCATGCTTTTAATGCGTTGATTTCTTTATCTAATTAAATTCACGAATTCGAAAATAATAAAATGCATAATCAAGTTGGTAGTTCACTGTTGGCTTGCCTAACGGCGACGTGGGGCACCATTACGGCCTATAGTGAGTTTTGGATCGTGAAGCTTCATAGGTTGGAAAACAAAAAAAACTCCCACTTAGCTTGACAGGAGGCCCAAGAGATCTGCGTCAAAGGTATATGGATGCTATTGCATTAGTGCAACGTTTTGGAAAACCAGATATATTTTTGACTATAGTGTGTAATCCTTCTTGGCCTTAAATAAAAGAAAACCTTCTGCCGATAGATGAAACACAAAATAGACCCGATTTAGTTGTCGAGTATTTTGAGCAAAACTAGAAGAGTTTAAAAAGGATATTCTCAAAACACAAATATTTGGTAAAGTCGCAGCATTTATGTATACAACGGAATTCCAAAAGCGGGGACTCCCACATGCTCATTTCTTATAATACTTGATGAAAAATATAAATTACTAACTCCTGAAGCATATGACCGATTTGTATGTGCTGAATTACCGGATGAAAAAGAAAATCCTACACTATATTCACTTGTTATAGATCACATGATGCACGGTCCATGCGGAGAATTAAATCCAACAAATTCTTTGTCACGACCCAAAACCAACCCGTCGTGATAGCGACTATCATGGTACTAGGAAAGCCGACTATTCAGACATTTTCAACACTTTAAATCTTTAGATACTAAAACAGTTTAAATAAAGGAAATATATCTTTAAAGAGGATAGGAAATCATAACTCAATACATAAATTCTTCCTAAAACCGGGGTGTCACTGAGTACATGAGCATCTACAAAGGGATATAGTCTGGTACACTGTCTAGAAAGTAAAAAATAAATAATAAACTGAAAGATAAGGGAGGAGAGTCAAGGTCTGCGAACGCCAAGCAACTACATGGATGATCTCCGAAAGTCTGGACTCTACAAATCAGCAATCACCATGACCGGAAGCACCTGAGTCTGCACACGAAGTGCAGGGTATAGCGTGATTACAACCAACCCAATAAGTAATAAATCTAATCTTTGGACTGAAAGTAGTGACGAGTCATATTATTACAATTCACTTTCACCATTTAACATCACGGTAAGTTAAAAAAATTTACAGTGATATCTCAGAAATTCATAATTTAACAATTAGAGGTACAAGAATCTAGACATTCTTTCAGGATTTACAACAAAACGTAACACATAACAGGGCAGATCTAGCCCAAATGCTAATAAACAGGGCAGATCCAGCCCAAATTTAATAACTTCTAGCATTGCGCCAACTATGGTTGTGCAGACTCCGGAGGAGCCGATCCAGCCCAAGTTCTATAATAAGCCACATCTTGGCATGAATCAATAAACCTGTTGCAGCGTGCAGTCCGATACCATAAATACAACTCACAATAGGCCCTCAGCCTGACTCAGTCAATAACCTCTCCAGTCTCTCGGACTCACCAGAATCATGACAATCAGCCCACAAAGGATGATATGATATAACAAGTAAAGACAACAGAGACTGACACATAATATGGAAGTAGTAACTGTGACTGAGTACAAATTGACAGATTAAGAAATTGGTTCAACAGAAAAGAACGACCATTGTGGGTCCGAATAGTACCATCATATAGCCTAAGTAGAGTTTCTAACATGACTGACAATGCAGGTAACAACAAGATTTAACAACTATTCAGTTCCATGGAATCGACCAAGTCACAATTCCTACGGTGCACGCCTACATGCATGTCACTTAGCACATGCGTCACCTCAACACTAATCGTATAACATGAAATTTGTGGTCTCATACCCTCAGAACTAAGTTTAGAGGTGTTACTTACCTCAAGCTGTGCAAATTCCTACTCTGACAAGCCCTTGCCTGGCGAAACGGCCTCCAAATGCCTCGAATCTAGCCAAAAACATTTCGATACAATCATCACGAGCTAAAGGAATTAATTCCATAGGAAATACTAAGCTCTTAATCAAAAGTCAAAAAGTCAACTCAAAAGTCGGCCTCTGGACCCACGTTTCGGAATCGGGTAAAAGTCATAAAATCCGTATACACATTCAACTAAGAGTCCACCCATACCAAAATTACTCAAATTCGATACCACAATCTCAATCAAATCCCCAAACTTTCGGCTTAAGAACTTTCCTCCATTTTTCCCCAATTTTCCAACCCAAATCACCAATTAAATGATGAATCAAAGACATAAACATGGAATTTGACATAAAATAAGTAATAATCACTTATCCCAATCACCCACTTGAAAATCTCTCCAAGAATCACCTCCCACCGAGCTCCCAAAATCAAATTGTGAAAATGAGCCCAAACCCTCATTTTAAAATATCTAAGTTTCTGCCTAGGTATCCCTTCATCGTGATCGAGGGAATTCCTACGCGATCGCGAAGCACAATCTTAAGCTTCCAAACTCAGAACCTACACGAATGCGAACAAGACCACACGAACGTTATGCATTATCTCTCCAGACCCACGCGTTCGCATAGAGCAGCGCGCGTGACCATCTCCTCTTCCTTTCCTCTTCGCGAACGCGGCCTAACCCACGCATTCGCGATGCTCTTCTTGGCCTAACCTATGCGATATCGTACTCCAGCTCGGCCTAACCAAGCCTTCGCGATCACGTTCCTACTCACGTGACTGCATAGGAGAAAACTAGAACTTGACACCAGAAATTCTTCAGCAACCTTCCAAGTCCAAAATTAACCCGTTAACCATCCGAAATCCACCCGAGACCCCCAGGACCTCAACCAAACCTACCAACAAGTCCTAAAACATCATACCAACTTAGTAAAGCCTTCAAATCATGTCAAACAATGCTAAAACCACGAATAGCTCATCAATTCATGCATAATGAACTTTTGAACTTTCAACTTCTATATTCGATGCCGAAATTTATCAAATCACGTCTGATTGACCCCAAATTTTGCACACAAGTAAACAATGACACTACGGACCTACTCAAACTCCTGGAACCCCAAAACAAACCCGGTAACCACAAAGTCCACTCTCGATCAAACTTCCAAATTTTTATTTTTTTGCCATTTCAAGCCTAATTCAACTACGGACCTTCAAATCACTATCCATACATGCTCTTAAGTCCAAAATCACCCTTCCCCATTTAAACTCCATTATGAAGGCATTTTACACACAAGTCAACATATGATCAACCATTTCAACTTAAGCTTTCAACCTTGAGACTAAGTGTCTCAATTCATTCTGAAATCTCTTCGAACTGAACCAACTACCCTGGTAAGTCACATAACAACAATTAAATAGGGAATGCAGTAAATGGGGGAACATTGCTTCAACTCTCAAAATGACCGGCCGGGTCATTACATCCTCTCCCTCTTAAAAACGGTTCGTCCTCGAATGGGTCTAGAAATGTACCTAGAGTCTTAAATAGGTGTGGATATCTGCTCCGCATCTCCCGCTCGGTCTCCCAAGTATCTTCCTCAACTGGCTTACCTCTATACTACACCTTCCCTGAAACCATATCCTTTAACCTCAAATTTTGAACCTGCCGATCCAAAATGATCACCGGGTCCACATCATAAGTCAAATCACCATCCAACTTAACCGTGCTCCAAGTCATGAGACGGATCGCCGACATACTTTTGGAGCATAGATACATGAAACAATGGATGCACACTCGACAAACTAGGTGGCAAGGCAAGCTTGTAAACCACATCTCCAATCCTCTAAAGCACCTCAAACGACCCAATAAACTGAGGGTTTAACTTGCCCTTCTTTCCGAACCTCATAACACCCTTCACGGGTGATACCTTGAGCAATGCCTTCTCCCCGACCATGAAAACCACATCATGAACCTTTCGATCGGCATAACTCTTCTATCTAAACTACGCCATGCGAAGCCGATCCTGAATAAATTTGACCTTGTCCAAAGCATCTTGAACTAAGTCATTACCCAGTAGCCTAGCCTCCCCCGGCTCAAACCAACAGACCGGAGATCGACACCAGCACCCATACAAAGCCTCATACGAAGCCATTTAATGCTCGATTGGTAGCTGTTGTTATAGACAAACTCTACGAGCGGCAGAAACTAATCCCAAGAACCCCCGAAATCTATGACACAAGCGCATAGCATATCATCCAATATCTGAATAGTGCACTCGGATTGCCCGTCTATCTGAGTGTGAAATATTGTACTCAACGCAACTTGTATCCCTAACTCTCGCTATATGGCCCTCCAAAACTGCGTGCCCCGATATGAAATGATGGACGCTGGCACACTGTGAAGGCGAACAATCTCGCGGGAGTAAATCTCAGCCAACCACTTTGATTAATAAAAATTCCCAACTGGAATGAAGTGCGCAGACCTGGTCAGCCGATCCACAGTCACCCAAATAGTATCGAACTTCCTCGAAGTTCGTGGGAGCCCAACTACAACATCAATGTTGATACGCTCCTATTTTCACTCCAAAATCTCAAGCCTCTAGCACACTATTAAGGCACCGAGCTACAAAACCCACTATATCCTTCTTCATCTCCTCTACCAATAATGTTGCCTCAAGTCTTGGTATATCTTCGCGGGACCCGGATAAATGGAATAACGCGAACTGTGGGCCTCCTCTAAAAATCAACTCACGTACCCATCTACATTAGGCAAACAAATCTGACCCTGCATCTTCAACACCCCATCATCCCCAATAGTAACATCCTTAGCATTATCATACTGAACCGTGTCCTTAAGGACAAGAAAATGGGGATCATTATGCTGGCGCTCTCTGATGCGATCATTTAAGGAAGACTGAGAAACCGCACAAGCTAGAACCCGGCTGGGATATGAAACATCTAATCGTACAAACTAGTTGGACAAGGCCTGAACAACAATGATAGTAGGCTATAATCTTGTATTTTAGTCACTTCTTGCACTAACAATGATAATTGGTAGTGTTTTGAACTTATTGTATGTTTTATGCCTTGTAAGAGTAATTCCGAGTGCTGTAGATGTTGTGGAGCTAATTTGAATAAGTTAGAGCTTTTAAGTTTTGAGTAAAAGACAAATAAATTGAGTCTATATCACGTTTGGGGGTCGAGGACCAAGTTTGAATGTCAAAAAATGAGAAAACAAAATTATTCTGAGAAAATTGCACTACCGCCCTGCGCCATGCGTAGCAGGGTGATAGTGCAAAATTTCATCAAAGTGAAAAGTTCAGCTCTTTAGATTTTCCCACTAATGCCCCTCATGGCGTGTCGCCCTATGCGGCACGCCTGTGTATTATTTACAGAGTAAATGTCCTATTTCGGCTAGGATAAGATGATTTCGTTTGGGGCCGACCCTACTTAGTATAAATACATGAAAAACGTTATTTTCTGGACTTTTGACACATATTTGACCTAAGGAGGCTAAGGAGGACTTGGAAGAACATGGGAAAAAAGATTTCATCATTCCTTCCTCACTCAAGACCCGAGTTTGGATTGAATTTATTTTTCCTGTACTTTAACTTTATTTGCAATGAATTTCTCCATATATATGGAGTATTTCTCTTTAGGTTTTGATGAATTTGGTGTATTGATGATTTTTTGTAGATTATAACTCTATTTTTATGTATTGAAGCATTTTTTGATGATTTAACTGTTGCATCTATATTCACTTGTTCATGTAATCTAGAGATGCATAGCATGTGATATCTTTGCATTATATTGTTGGTTGAGTTCATTAATTCTTCTTAGTAATCGAAAGAGGCTAGTTGAATTATTGATTAAACCTAGTTAGGAGAAAAATCGAAAGAGATTTTCCTAAAGACCAATCTACTACGCATTCTTGTATATCTTCACGTGCTTAAATTGGTTCATCTTGTGAGGTTAAGACTTAACCGAGAGAGGAGTTTTGGCTGAACATGTGAACTAATAATTGAGTGAATTCAAGAGACTCACTTGAAAATTAGAAGTGAACTATCTAGAGTTAGATCCCGATTAATTATCTTGCACCCATCCTATCAACCCCTAATATCTCCCACTGATAACTTCCTGGCTTATCTTTGTTTCGATTTTCATTAGTCAATAACTTTAGATTCTTAGTTAACTTTAGTTAGAAATCATATAAATCTCAATTGTTAATCATCTTGGATAGTATCCAAGCTAGAAAGTATGAGAATACTGTTTAAATCCAATCCATGTGGATACGATATTATACTATACTATATTTGAATAGCGAGCATAATTTAAGTGTGTGTTTCGAGCTCGTCAAACTTTGGCGTCGTTGTCGGGGATTGGCTATCAACAGTGTTTGAAATAGTTTGTAGTGCTAATTCAATAATGTTTTCCTTATTTTATTTTTCTCTTTTTACGTTTGGTGTTCTTTGATTGTGCACATGTTAAATGTTAAGATTGGTGCATGACTCGAACTTCTACGAAGGAAGTGCTACCATACGAGCCCGAGATAGAAAAACAACCGCGACAGCTGAGGAAGGAAAGAAATCTCACCGATACAATAGAAAATGTTGGGCAATCCTCAACCAAAGAAACTATGGCTGGAAATGGTGAAGATAATATAGATTTAGCTGCGAGAGAAGCGGCCCAACGATGAACAAGCTGCACGGGATGCTGAAGAAGCAGCTATTAGAGATGCACATATTATATATGAAGAAGAGAGGAGTCGTAGAATTGCTCAAAATCAACCCTTGGCTACAAACAAGTTAGGAAATATAGCTCCTGGGCCTGGGAGAGCACTTGGAGATTATGCTAGATCGGTCTAAAATCAAGGATTGTCAAGTGTTAGACCACCTCCAATTGTAGCAAACAATTTCAAGTTGAAGCAAGGGTTGCTTCAAACCTTCAGAATGTTGTGTCTTCAGAGGGAAGCCAAAGGAAGATCCAAAAAAACATCTAATGGACTTCAAGGAGATTATGAACATCTTTCAATACAATGGTGTATCACAAGATGTAGTGTATTTATGGGTATTCCCCTTTTCTCTTAAAGATGATGAAAAGCAGTGGCTTCTATGCTTGCCCACGGGATCAATTAGAATTTGGGAGGAGATGACCAGAAAATTCCTTGATAAATATTTCTCCCCAGCTAAGACGGGCAAGTTTAGAAGAGAAATTCATAACTTATGCCAGAAAGATACTGAAACTGTTTTTGAAGCATGGGAGAGGTTTAAGGAGATTGTTCGAAAGTGTCAGCATAGTGGAATTGAACTCTAGATGTAAATCCAGGACTTTTGGGATGGATTGACACTAGCTTCACATAGAACATTGAGTTATCCTTGATGAGTTATCAAAAGATGCAAATCAGTGGCCGTTAGAGAATGCTAAAAGAAAAAGATTAACTGATGTTCACCAAGTTGATGCTAATACATCTATGCAGGTATAGTTTGATGTTATGGATAAACAAATATGGAAGCTACCCTTAGCCACAATACAAAATGAGCCTCACGCAACTTGTGATATATGTGAAAGAGGACACCCTACTCATAAGTGTCAAGCCTCAACTGAGGAAGTGAATACTGTGGGAAATTATAATTTTAATGCAATGGGTCAAAAGCACCCCGTTTTTTTATGGAGTTCATTTGGGGGTACCACAAATGCATGGCAACAAAACAACCCCGAATTTCAGGGACAAAGAGCTCCTAGTTTTAGCCGAGGCAGCAATTTTAGCCTCAACAACCCAATCAACCTGGTTTAGAAGATCTTATGAAGGCCTTCATTGTGAAAACCGATGAAACAATTAAAATACAAGGGTCAGCAATTCAAAATTTGGAGAAACAAGTGGGACATATTGCAATAATATTATCTGAGAGGGTTCTAGGAACTCTCCCTGCTGATACAGAAAAGAATCACAAAGAAATGGTGAATGTTGTGACCTTGAGAAGTGGGCAAGTGTTGAGATATCCCACCCCGATCCAGAAAGATGTGATACTTGCAAAAGAAAGTGGGGAGCAACTGAAAAGTGATGATGACAAGAAGAAAGGGCCGATGAAAACTAAGAAGAAGAAGAAGAAGAAGAAGAAGAAGAAGAAGGAAGAAAAATCAAGAAGGGAGGAACATGAAGAGAGCAAATATATGCATGTTTTACCCTTCCTTCAAAAGCAAAGTAGAGAAAAGATGGACAAGCAGTTTGGGAGATTTGTGGTTGTGCTGAAACAGGTTCATGTAAATTTTCCATTCACATAAGTGCTCTCACAAATGTTTGCTTATGCCAAATTCTTGAAGGAGATCCTTACAAAAAAGAGGAAAATAGAGGAAACATCGGTGGTGAAGCTCACAGATAATTATAGCGTGATATTGAAAAACAAACTCTCACAAAAGTATGGAGATCCAAGGAGTTTTACTATAACTTGGTCATTAGGAAGTATAAAGTTTGATAAGTATTTATGTGATTCTGATGCCTCTATCTATTTATAGAAAACTGGAGAAGGAGATTCGAGAGATAAGGTCGGTGCCAATAGCTTTGCAGCTGACAGACCAAACGACTGTAACACCTGAGGGGATAGTGGAAGATGTGTTAGTTCGGGTGGATAAGATCGTATTTCCTGTAGACTTTATAGTGGTGAATATGGAGGAGAACAAGGAGATCCCCCTCGTCCTAGGAAGACTATTCTTAGCGATGGATAGAGCTATATTAGATATACACGATAGGAAACTCATGTTTGGAGTGGGTGAGGAAAATGTGATTTTCAAGATGGATGTAGAAAAAGGGGTAAAAAAAGAAAAACGAGTTGCGAGTGTTGAGTGGTAAGTGAAGGGCTCAAAAGAGAAGGTTGCGGTGAGAGGGAAAGATAAGTGTGGGTTGTACCCCAAAAAGCCTGAGAAAAAGCTGTCTGCATGGATGTGTGCATTAGTTCGGGCGTGAGGAATGGAGCCCGACTTTGACTAAGACCCCGACTAGATGTTCAGGGAAGTTTTCTCTACCTTATGATTTTTAATTATGTGTCATGGGGACATGCCACAACTTAAAGTGTGGGGTGTATGGGGATATTTGTATGTATGTATAGTAGTTTTCTTTTTGTTAGTTGTAGTAGTTAGAGAGAGAAAATAATTGAAAAACTCATTAAAATTGTAAATTTTTTTATTTTTTCCCGACGATGGATATCATCGATAGGTTTCTTGAGGGATTGAAGTCGGAAGAAAAAAAGATAAAAAGATTTTCTTTTGTTAGGTAGTGTATTAATTCCCCCTTGATTTTTCTTTGTGCCGCGGTTCTTTTCCAAGGGTTTTGTTTGAACCAGGTATAATTAGTTTTTATTTTTGTTAGGAGTAGGAAACCTTTTGTTGTGGTTTGAATGAAAGGCAATATCTCTTAACTTTATTATACCTTGAGAATAGTAAGTGCTTTAGTTATGACGCTTAGGCTCAGTTGTTGACTCTTGTATAACTACCTTAAATGGTATGATCTTAACTTTGCTTAACCGCTTTTGACTAGAGTGTCTTGATGAGTCCGATCCTGAGTGAGTTATGTGCCATGTGTGTGTGAGGTTTAGTATTATTTTGTGCATTGTATTTGATGTCTAGAACTTGCCTTGTGTGTTTGCAAAGTAAAATAGTAGTTTTATTCAGTCTTGAAATCGGTATAGACAATTCTTTGTTGATCCAATTATATGCTTTTACCCACCTATTTGTTATGTATAGTAGTTAACCCCTTTGATCCTGTAATATTGTTTCTTTGGCAACCACATTACAAGCCTTACCCATTTATTCGAATTGATCATCTATTTGAACCTTGTACCTCTCGTGAGCACTTGAATTTGTTATAAACTTTATAAAAGTTGTAGTGTGGGGTGGTTGGTTTGGCTTTTGAGTGGAACTAATGAAATAAGGAGAAAGGTGCACTGTATTGAAAAAGTAAAAGCTACTTGAATTGAAAGAGAAAAGAATAAAAATGTATTGTATTATTGTGCAAAATATTGTTTGATAGTGGTGACTCTTAATGTAATTGTGCTTAAAGAAGTAGGGAGTTAATGTATATTGATGTGAAGGTGGAGTTTTGGTTTGACATAAGTGTGAGTTTTGAACAATGAAATGTATGTATTAAAGTGCTTAGGGAGGTGTAGTCACTCTTATATCTAAATGTATCCTACCCATCCCGCAACCTACATTACAACCAAATAATATCCTGCTCGATCCATTTTGAATGAGCTCAATTAGTATAGTAGTACACTACAGGAAAACCTATGGTATGTCTTTTGTGGAATATGAATGTTAAATCTGAGTGTGACTGAATTCTTTTTATCTTGAGTTCCTGATTGTTCTTAAATTTCATTGTGTGGAACTACTCTCTATTGTTGTGTGATGGCACTTAATTCATGAAGGAAAGGTAACATCATTGACCTCTGTGTTAGAGTAAGTGAGCGGGTTGTGAAAAGTGTGTGGTACTTGTGAGTCAAATCTTGAGGCAAGGATGTTATGTTAGATTGCTTAATCTGTTTTGATTATTCTTGGTGTGATGAGTTATAAGAGTTGTTTAAAAAGGTCGTATTCTATATGATGTGTAGTTTGATTGCTCGAGGACAAGCAATGGTATAAGTGTGGGTTATTGATGGTAGGCTATAATTTCGTATTTTAGTCGCTTATTACACTCTAATTTACTGCACTTTACTTGTGTTTGAGCTTTAATTGGTAGTACTTTGCACTTATTGTGTGTTTTATACCTTGTAGGAGTGATTCCGAGTGATGTAGATGTTGTGGAGCTAATTGGAATAAGTTGGAGCTTTGAAGTGTAAGTAAAAGCCAAAGAAATTAAGTCGAGATCACGTTCAGGGGTCGAGGACAAAGTCTGGATGTCAGAAAATGAGAAAACAAAATTACTCTGAGAAACTTGCATTACCGCCCCGCGCAATGCGTAGCGGGCCGCTAATGCAAAATTCATGCAAAGTTAAAAAATTAGCTCTATGGATTTCCCCACTAATGCCCCGCATGGCGCATCGCCCCATGTGGCACGCCTGCGCATTCTTTACAGAGTAAATGTCCTATTTCGGCTAGGAAAAGGTGATTTCATTTGGGCCCGACCCTACTTGGTTTAAATACATGGAAAAAACATTATTTTATGGACTTTTGACACATATTCGACCTAAAGAGGCTAAGGAGGAGTTGGAAGAATACGAGCATAGGGATTTGATCATTCCTTCCTCACTCAAGACCTGAGTTTGGATTGAATTTAAGTGTTCCTGTACTTTAATTTTATTTGTGATGAATTTCTCCATATATATGGAGTAGTTCTCTTTAGGGTTTGATGGATTTGGTGTATTTATGATTGTTTGTGGATTATAACTCTAATTTTATGTATTGAAGCGGTTTTGGATGATTTAACTGTTGCATCTATATTCACTTGTTCATGTAATCGAGAGAGGCATAACATGTGATATCTTTGTATTATATTGTTGGTTCAGTTCATTAATTCTTCTTAGTAATCAAAAGAGGCTAGTTGAATTATTGATTAAACCTAGTTATGAGAATAATCGAAAGAGATTTTTCTAAAGACCAATCCACTACGCATTCTTGCATATCTTCATGTGCTTAAATTTGTTCATCTTGTGAGGTTAAGACTTAATCGAGGGTGGAGTTTTTGCTGAACATTTGAACTAATAATTGAGTGAATTCGAGACTCACTTGAACATTAGAAGTGAACTATCTAGAGTTAGATCTCGAACAATTATCTTGCACCTATCCTATCAACTCCTACTTTCTCCTACTGATAACTTCTTTGCTTATCTTTGTTTCGATTGTCATTTGTCAATAGCTTTATTCTTAGTTAATTTTAGTTAGAAATCATATAAATGTCAATTGTTAATCATCTTGTATAGCAACCAAGTTAGAATCTATGAGAATACTGTTAAAGTCCAATTCATGTGGATACGATATTATACGATACTATATTTGATTAGCGAGCATAATTTAAGTGTGTGTTTCGAGCTCGTCAATCAACTGCAAGCGGTCTCTCAACAACAGGATTGAATACAAGGCTGCCCATACCCACCGCCTTTCTGCTCAAGGCATCGGACACCACATTGGCCTTCCCTGGATGATACAGAATAGTGATATCATAGTCCTTTAGCATCTCCAACCATCTTCCCTGCCTCAAATTTAGATCCTTCTATTTGAACAAGTGTTGGAGACTCCTATGATCTGAAATACCTCACAAGACACGCCATAAGAGATAGTGCCTCCAAATCTTCAATGCATGAACAATGGTAGCCAACTCTAAATTATGAACATGGCAGTTCTTCTCATGAGGCTTCAATTGACACGAAGCATAGGCCATTACTCTACCCTCATGCATCAAGACACACCCAATACCAATCCGAGAAGTATCATAGTACATTGTATAAGAGCCTGAAACTGAAGGTAGAACTAAAACTTGAGCTGTGTTCAAGGTAGTCTTGAGCTTCCGAAAGCTCTCCTCACACTCATCCGACCACCTAAAAGGAGCACCCTTCTGGGTCAATTTGGTGAAAGGCGATGCAATAGACGAGAAACCCTTCACAAAGCGACGATAATAACCGGCCATTCAAAGAAAGCTCTGAATCTATGTATCCGAGGACGGTGTAGGCCAACTCTTAACCGCCTCTATCTTCTTCGGATCCACCTTAATCCCCTCACTGGACACCACGTGCCCCAAGAACGCCACTGAACTAAGACAAAACTCACACTTGGAGAAATTGGCATAAAGTTCTCCTCCCTCGGCCATTGCAACACAATACTCAAATAATGGGCATGCTCCTCCTGGCTACGAGAGTACACCAGGATATCATCAATGAATACTATGACAAATGAGTCGAGATAAGGCTGAAATACACTATTCATCAGATGCATGAATGTTGCTGGGGCATTGGTCAGCCCAAAAGATATCACAAGGAACTCATAATTACCATAACGATTCTCGAATATTGTCTTTAGAATATCTGAGTTCCAAATCTTCAACTGGTGATACCCAAACCTCAAATCAATCTTAGAGAATACCCTCTCTCCTTAAAGCTGGTCAAATAGATCATCAATACATGGCAAATGATACTTGTTCTTGATTGTAACTTTGTTCAACTGCCTATAGTCGATGCACATCCGCATAGTACCATCCTTATTCTTCACAAACAGAACTGGTGTGCCCCAAGGCGACACACTAGGCCTAATAAATCCTTTATCAAGAAGCTCCTGAAGCTGCTCTATCAATCCCTTCAACTCAGCTGGTGCCATAGAATACGAAGGAATAGAAATGGACTGGGTGCCCGACACCAAGTCAATACCAAAGTCAATAGTCATGTCGGGCGGCATGCCCGGCAGGGCTACAGGAAACACATCCGAAAAATCTCACACCACCGGAACAGAGTCAATAGGAGTATCAGTACCAACATCTCTCACAAAGGACAAATATGGTAGACATCCCATCCCAACCATCCGTTGGGCCTTAACATAAGAAATCACTCTGCTGGGAACTTAATCTATAGAACCTCTCCACTCTATCCTTGGCAAACCTGGCATCGCCAATGTCACAGTCTTAGCGTGACAATCTAGAATAGTATGACATGGAGACAACCAATCCATACTCAAGATCATGTCGAAATCAACCTACTAAGTAATTAGAGATTAACTCTCATATCCAATACCCCAATAGTCACTACACATGACTGATATACATGGTTCACTAGAATAGTATCGCCCACTGGTATAGATACATGAATAGATGAAACTAAGGACACATGAGGCATATCCAGATAATGAAAAAAATACATGATATATATGAATAAGCTGAACCAGGATCAAATAATACAGAAGCATCCTTGTGGCATATTGAGACAGTACCTGTGATCACCGTGTATGAAGCAACGACATCTAGCTTGGCAGGAATAGCATAGAATCGAGCCTGACCGCCAACAGATCGGCCTCCCCCTCTTGGGCGACCCTTAGCTTCCTGAAACCCACCCCGAGCTGGCTGGGCAGGTGTGAACTAACTGGTGCTGAAGTCGTGGCCTGACTCCTCTACTGAACTGGACCTCCTGTAAGACGGGGGACAGAATCTCTTCATATGACCCAACTCTCCACACTCAAAACATCCCGTCTCATAAAATGGTGGCAAACACTGAGGCCCAGAGAACCAAAATAACTACTAGAAGAACTTGGTGCAGACAAACCCTGAACTGAAGGTGCACAACATGAACTCTGAGCTGGGAGGGCATTGACGGATGACTGGCCCGGTCTAGCACTATATGAACCATGGATGGATGATGCACCACGATGAACTGTACGAGCCATCTGAGTGGCCCTACAAGGACGACCCATGATGTGGTTAACCTGGACCCCAGAAGGAACACCGTTGAAACCACCCAAACCACGAGGCCTCTTGGCCTCCCTCTCCTTACGCTCCTGATCGGTCTGCGCCTCTCATAGGCCTCCCACCATCTGAAGTCAGCCCCAGTAAACTGAACAGTCATGAAAGAGATCCCACTGGTCTTTAGAATACCCACCGTGCGAAGGATTCGTTCGCACCTATCCAAGAAGTCCTGGGCATCCTTAGACTCAGTCACACTAAAGGATGGAGGTTGGAGCCTCCCAGATCTCTCTAGTCTCCTCTGCTCATCATCAGACCTAACGCAACCCACCTGATCCTGAGCAACTGCAATCGGCTGGGATGGCAATGCCCCCGACGTCTAGAGTCCCAACATCACCTACTCTGGAGTACGGGCGACGGGAGTCTGAGTACCTCCCCCGGTCTGAGAAGTGGTTGGTGCGGTCTGAACAGAAACTACTTGAGCAAGGCTAGTGCACACTGTCAAAATCTGAGTCAAAGTCTCTTGAAGGCCTGAAAATACAATGGGCATAGCTGGTGCCTCAACTGGACCCACTGGCTCCATTACCTCTGGAACTGGCTCCTGAGCTGGAGCAGCTGGTGTATCTGCAGGTGCCGCTCTAGCTGTTGTACGAGCTGCACCTCTCCCCATACCGCGACCCATACCGCGACCTCGGCCTTTGATGGCCCTAACTGGTGGTACTGGTGGCTGTCCATCATGTCCTGTAGCACGTGTCCTCACCATCTGTGAGAGAATAGAATAACAGAAGTTTAATTACCGGAATCAACAAATCCGTAGGACAAGAATACAAGAATGTGAAGTTTCCTAAGGGTTTGACAGCCTCTAGAAGAAAATTACAGACGTCTCCATACCGATCCGCAAGACTCTACTAAACCTGGTCATGACTCGTGAGACCTATGTAACCTAGGCTCTGATACTAACTAGTCACGACCAAAAACTAACCCGTCGTGATGGCGCCTATCATGGTAGTAGGCAAGCCAACAATTCAGACATTTCCAACACTTTATGTCTTGAAAGATACTAAAATAATTTAAATAAAGGAAAATTCTCTTAAACCAATATAGGAAATCATAACTGAATACATAAATGCTTCCCAAAACAGTGTGTCACTGAGTACATGAGCATCTACAAAGGGAGATTCTCTAGTACACTATCTAGAAAGTAAATACTGAATAATAAACTGAAAGACAAGGGACGAGAGTGAAGGTCTGTGAATGCCAAGCAACTACCTCAATGATCTCCGAAGGTCCAGACTCTGCAAATCAGCAACCGCCGTGACCGGAAGTACCTGGATCTGCACACGAGATGCAGGGTATATCATGAGTACAATCAACTCAATGAGTAACAAATCTAATCTTTGGACTGAAAGTAATGACGAGTACCATTATTACAGTTCACTTTTATTATTTAACAGCACGGGAAGTTACGAAAACTGTGACAGTGATATCTCATAAATTCATAATTTAACAGGTAGAGGTACAAGAATTTAAACATGCTTTCAGCATTTACAACAAAACATAACACATAATAGGGTAGATCCAGCCAAAATGCAAAAACAAACAAGGAAGATTTAGCCCAAATGCAAATAAATAGGGCGGATATAACCCAAATGTAATAACTGTTAACATTGCGCCCACTGTGGATGTGCAGACTCTGGAGGGGGCGATCCAGCCCAAGCGCTATAATAAGCCAAATCCTGGCATGAATTAACAAACATGTTGCGGCGTGCAGTCCGATCCCATAAATACTACTCACAATAGGCCCTCAGTCTCACTCAGTCAAAAACCTCTCCAGTCTCTCGGACTCAATTTGAAGGCAATTTGGAAGGGACTTGGAGAAATATGATAGCTTGGTAGTAGGATGGATCATCACAGTAATGGATATAATCGGTTCTTTAGGTACCTATGATGTGGCTAGTCTCACAGGTGTTTCGTGGCAATGCTCTCGGGTTTTGGCGACCTGCGTGGCTGGGTTAGTTTAGAAAGATTCGGTTCTGATAGCTTGGTTATTTGCAAATGGGTTTCAAAGAGTTCTCAATGATTTTTACCACGGTTCGGGGATCATTTCATGGTCCTAAATTACAATTAATTTTAATTCTTTGGCATTCTTATAACTACTAAGAAAATTGTGCAAAAACCTTACAATTAATATTTAACAAAATTTGTTATTTTCTTTAATGGTCATGATATTAGGAATGTAGTCAATATCCTTTCCACTTTTAAGTTTTTTAAGTTTTGACAGTAGAATTTTATGTAATCTTTAGAACTTTAAAATAAACTCGTAAATCTTCATATATGTTAATAAGATTTTGACAATAAAAATCAAGGTATTCTATTGAAACAAATGGCTAATATTTTATAAACTTGATAAAACCTTTACCAATATAAATTTACAACACCCTTATCACTTTCAATTAAAAAGCTGTTTCATTTTGTTCATTAACATAATAGATATCAAAACTGGAACAAAGCAAGAATCCTTGTTGCGGAATAGGGTTTTAGGCAAGACCAACCCTGGAGCAAATGTTTGGTGTTTTGGATAAAAAAAATATGGAATGAAGTTGGACCAGTAGAGGACAAAAATCCTTGTTGCGGCGGGGTTTACAAGCAAGACCAATCCTTGAGTAAAGATTTGGTGTTCATGATCAAAAGTATGGAATGAAGACGGATCTCTTTGTTTTGTGTCTTATAAAGAGGACTGCTTTCTTATGCATCATAAACCATTTTAAATTCTTCACCACTAATATCAAAACGGTCTTTTACAGTTTTTAGCCTTCACTCGCATGTCCTGCCTTTCTACCTCACCCTAGAACAAAACATATCCATTGTCTAAGAATTCTTTTACTAAGGTGTCCAAATCCAACAACTTTATCTTTCCTCCCATTTCTTTTTTTTACAAAAGAAAAGTTTTATTTACTAGACATATTGATAACTAGTATTAGTGCCTTTATTATTTCATCCTCCTCCTGGACCTCAGAAATAAAAGTTTATTTTATTTAGTCCTCCAAATATTGGGCATCTAAAATAAGTTGACATAGAGATAGTGGTAAATCGTTGACTGCTAGAAAAAGTATAATCAAGAGAATTATTTTCTAATCTTTTTGTAAAAATAGTTACCGTGGATCGAGCAACAGCCGCAGTACTAGCACGCCTACATCAGATGCTAGTTGGATTGTACGTTAATTGGATACGTAATTCTGTGAGTTTAGTATCAAAGGATAATGTACTTCAAATATAATTACTCGAAAAAAACTAATCTATTTCATTTCCTTCATCATTCTAATATTATATTACTTTTTTTTTATTGTAAATTTTTTCGGTATACTTTAATTGAAATTTATTATATGTTGTTCTTTTTTTGCGGTGTACTTTAATTAAAATTTATTATACGTTGTTCCTTGAGCCTCGTTTTTCTATTATGTTGTTGTTACTGCATGATGCTATTGCTTTCTTTTCATCTTTCTTCTTTTCATCTTTCTTTGAGCCGGGGTCTATCAGAAACAGGTTCTCTACTTTCAAGGTAGGAGTAAGCTCTAAGACTCTGAGTACACATTACCTTCCCCAGACGCCACTTGTGAGTTAATACCGGTTTTTTTGTTGTTGTAGTACTTTAATTGAAATAAAAATTTATTTAATAGCATGTTCTAGAATATTCTACTAGTAATTTTCTGGTGGTATATTGTTAGTGTTTAATTGGAATACCATACTAAAATATTGGAATACTAAACTCAAAAGTATAATATTAATTCAAAAATATATTATTCAATACAAAACGTATTCAATTCAAAACTACAGTATTCAATCATACAGTATTTCAGTAAAAAAGATATAGTATTCAATTCAAAACTACAACATTAAAAACAATACAATATTATAAAAAACACAATATTCAAATGCAAAACTATATTACTTCAACCAATATACAAATCAAAACTACAGAATTCAAATAAGTCTATTGTGAGCACGTGATTTTTTTCCCTACGAAAATATTCCTACAAAATCCATAAAAACGGTTCTATTAGTTGTCTTTGAATTTTTTATAGAACTTCTAGGAATTTCTTTTTATTTGTTTTGTTTGCATTTATTTGCATTTATGCATATTTAGGAATATCCAAAACCATAAAAGCCATAAAAAATATTTAAATCTTTATTTCATAGCATTTTAGGTTTTAATTGCATATTTAGGATTGAATAACATATTAATTGCATAGTTAATACATAAAAATCACAACAACAAAAAATACATTAGTCACTCTTGGTTTGTTTTTGCATTTTTAGATTTAATTGGTCAATTTCTAGTTCAATTGTTGGATAAATAGGAAAGAAGGTTAATTGTGCAAAGTTGGTTCAAAGATGGATGGTCTAAATAAGTGGCTAAATTGTGAATTCAAAACAAGAAAAAGAACGGTTGTGTGGTCTTATTTCGAGCTGGGCCAAGCATTTTCGGTGGCCCAACTGCTTAAACTCGTTCGCCCCAAGTCCCAAACCCAGTCCATTAATCCGATCTAGTTCCCCCACTACATCAAACGACGTCGTTTAGCGTAGTTTAATCTCAGCCATCCTAAAATCCCATCCAACGGCTCGCAACTGATTAAACCATCCCCCTTATAACTGTCTGAACCACACACCCCAAACCCCTAAACACCTCACAGACTCGTGTCTCTCACCTCTCTCTCACCATCCGTCGTCTCCGCTGCCGGAAATCGCCCCACGGCGGCGGACAGTCTCCAAACGGCCCCAAAATGTCACCATACAATCACCATCTTCCCCTCTCTTTAAATCTTCTAACCACTTCCTTTACCCCCCCCCCCCCCCCCCCCCCCCAGCCGTTTTGCCTATTTTTGATTGTTTCCGAATCCGGTCTCACCTTCCAATAATTTATATTAATGCGATGGTTTGGTTGAGATTTTGTCGACTGGAGTTAGTGGTTTAGCACATCCGATGGTCAGAGTTTTGTTGACCGTTTGAAATTCCGAAGTCCTTGCTTCATTTTAGTCGTTTGGTGATCTACATCGTCACATGTAACACTGGCTACACTTCAAAGCATGAGCCAATGCTCATGTCGCGATGTTGTTTGCCAATTCGGAGGTCTTCAAATTCTTAAGAGTTTACGATTGCATGGGTAATCTCTTTTTCTTTTCTCATTTTTCTTGTTTGAAATGGTTCTTTGTTTGATTTAGTTTAATTAATTGTTAGTTTTGCATCTCGTAGTAATTACTGGATTGAATGTCCACATGTTTAGTTTGATTAGTTAATTATATGATTAAATTAGGTTAATCACCTAAATTTGGTTAGATTTTGAATATTGTTTGCTTTGCTGTAATTTTCAATTCGTTTAAGTTTTTTGTGATAGTTGTTTGTAATTACTAGAAGTACCATGGGGCTGAAGGAAATAGAAAATTATGGAATCTATTCTCTAACTACTTTAGAAAGCTCTAGAAGATAGAGTAAGGATCATTTGGCAATAAAACAGTAAAAAATTAGGTCAAAAAGGGACTTAAGGCTTAAAATACACAAATAAAAGGGCCTGGAAGGAAAGAGAAATAACAGAAGGCACAGCTGTACAAAAAAATCGTTAGAGAAAGATACTTTTTCCCTCATTCACGGGTGACACTTTCTATATATTCTCTCATTTTGCATATCACACACACGCATTCTGCATTTTTTCAGAGATTTCACACATCTCTCCTTCATTCTTGCTATCTTCACTCATTCTCACCGGCAGAAAACACTCTGAAATTCAAAACTAGATCTAAAAAAATAAAATAAAAAATAGAACAAAATTCTGAAAACAAAAAAGAAATAGCAAAGTTTTAGGTCAATTTCATATTCAAAACAATTCAACAGTTAGTTGTTTTTAGTTGATTCAAAGGGCTTCATCTCTTATTTTCTGGGTTGTTCAAGCTGGATTTCATCTGTTAATTGAAGTTGCTCTGCTGTCGAGTTATAGCTGAATTCCATCACTTTTCTCTTCAACCTTTATTTGGCCATCTAATTGTTGTTTGCTGCTACACTAGTTGTAGCTGAATTTTCTTCAAGCCACACCTATATTTGGTCACTATTCTGTTGTTTCGTTTCTGCTGCTAGGTATGTAAACATTCACCTTTAATTCTCCATTGGTTTTTATGAATAAAATTTAACTTGCATGTCACATTTGTGCTTAGTTTCATAGATTTATAGTGCTTAGTTGCCAGGCCTGCTTGTATTTGTTTCCTGTTAATCTCTAATTCTTTGAAACAACATGTTGAAAGATATATTTGTCACGCAGTTACTCTGTTTTCTGTTTGTGCGTGAAATCCTAAAAAATTAAAATCATTTGGATCCTAACTTCTTGTTTTACTTGTTTTAGTTGTGATGAGCGAGATGCTGATTTGCAAGGTAGCTTTGTAGCAGCTATCCTTGTAAACTCAAAACTTGTTTGGGAGATTGCGAAGTCACATATGTCAGAACTGAGTATTTTAGCAGAAGCTAATGAGATTAGAGCCTAGATTGAGATTTTGTTTTTAAATTAGTATAATCTTGTAATTCGATTTAAGATTAGCACTGAGATCTTGGACTGAGTATAATCTTGGACCTCGAATTTCAGCCCACCCGCCTTCCCATGTGATCTGATGAAGGTCCAGTTTGAGCACTGACTGTCCACATAGAATTACATAATTAATAAGAGATATAGTTTAATCATAAGATGTTACCAATCAATAATGAGGATTCATTTAGTAATACAGATCAAGCTTTTAAGTTTATCAAATCCATTTCTCAACTTCTCTCAACTGATGAGATAGTTTGTGTAAGAAAAAGAGGAATAAGAATTTTGAAAATATTGTGGCCGAACTCCGGTTTTCGAGTTGCCTACGTATCTCGGACTTTACGAGAATCGGGCCATGTGTAGTTCTAGATCCAAAGGCGAACAATACCTCTGAAGTCGCTAAGAAAAGTTGTATGTTTCGAAAAATGGTTTTTTTTGAGTAGGATAGTGTTGTGAATGGTTGGTGTCACAAAAGGAAAGTAAGAGCAGCAATGACATGAAGACGACCGTTATAACTGCTTAAGCCAATATGATAGGGAGTCACTACAAAAAAGAAATGCTTGACTATCGGTTGGCAATTATTTAGGGTATGAAAAGAATGTGAACGTTGAACGGAAACCGGAGCGAGAATTGCTCCCATTTGAAGAAAGGTTACCTTTCGTATAACCTTCAAAACTTAAAACACAACGGATGCAGAAAACATGTACACATATAGTCGTAATTTCATAGATGTGACTGTGAGATTCAAACATGATGCAGGTTCCCATTGGACCATGAATGCTATCATCGGATGAATGATGTACTTAGACCATGATGTCCTGGGCCATAAAACGTATAATAAAGGGATTCGAAGGCCATGAAATGATATCTTCAATCCATGAGGATGATGCCTTTGGACTATGATGCTTTTGAATAATGATGTGCAACTTTGAGATCCTTAGGCTATGAAATAGTGTCCTCAGGCCATGAAAATGGTGCCTTCGGACGATGATGCCTTTGGATAATTTGGCGATCTTTCAGCCCATGATGTGTAGTATGAGGCGATCTTTCAGCCATGCCGATGCAGTATGAGGTAATCTTTCAGCCATGCAATGCAGTATGAAATGATCTTTCAACCATGCAATGTAGTATGAGGCGATCTTTCAGCAATGCAATGCAGTATGGGGCGATCTTTCAGTCATGCAATACAGTATGGGGCGATCTTTCAGCCAGGCAATGCAGTATGGGGCGATCTTTCAGCCATGCAGATGCAGTATGGGGCGATCTTCCAGCCATGCTATGCAATGTGTGGCGATCCAGATGCAGTATGTGGCGATCTTTCAGCCATGCAGATGCAGTATGTGGTGATCTTTCAGCCATGCAATGCAGTATGGGGCGATCTTTCAGCCATGCAATGCAGTATATGGTGATCTTTCAGCCATGCAATGCAGTATGGGGCGATCTTTCAGCCATGCAATGCAGTATGTGGCGATCTTTCAGCCATGCAATGCAGTATGTGGCGATCTTTCAGCCATGCAATGCAGTATGAGGCAATCATTCAGCCATGCAGATGCAGTATAAGGCGATGTTTTAGCCATGCAATGCAGTATGGGGCGATCTTTCAGCCATGCAATGCAGTATGGGGAGCTCTTTCAACCATGCAGATGCAGTATGGGGCGATCTTTCAGCCATGCAGATGCAATATTGGACGATCTTCCAGCCATGCAATACAGAGTTTAGACTTATACAAGTACGTGAAGCAATGCTTAGACTTATGCACGGATGAGGGCAGTATTTAGACTTATGCAAGGATGAAGTCAGTGTTTAAACCTTATGCAAGGATGAAAATAACGTTTAGCAATTCTTATTCTTACGAAATTTTCTTCGCAATATATGTCGTTGTGCAGATATTGATTTCATCGTATATCCTTTGCAAGTATTCTTGACAATGTTGTTCCTAATATTCCTGCATTCAAAGAAAATTTGTAAGTTTAAGGGAAAGGTTGATTCGTGCTTTTGGTTCCGCGTGTTGTCCTTGCTCCCGACTTTAGCCTTTGAATCCATGGGCTTCACCTGGGTAACGTATTTGGCTAACACAAGTGATTTTGGAAACAAGTGATTTAGGAGTTATCTTTTTTTTTTAAAAAATAAATGAATAAATAAATCAAATAACTAAATAAATAAAAATTAGTTTTTTTGTAATAAAATAAGTGACAATGCATGAGACACATAAAAAAAAAAGCTTTTGTTGAATCGTAAAATTGTGACATGTTTTGAGACACTGCAACTTCTTCATGTTGAATGAAATTTTGAGGGCTCCCTCAAAATTCTGCCCCAGTTCAGATGACTCTGGCTCTGATATGCTTTCTGGAAATGTTTTGGTGCTTTAATGCAAAATTTCTTTATGTTGAATGAAATTTTGAGGGTTCTCGCAAAATTTCTACCCCAGTTCAGATGACTCTAGCTCTCTATGCTTTCTGGCAATGTTCTGATGCTGTAATGCCAAATTTCTTTATGCAATTTTGAGGGCTCCCTCAAAATATCTGCCTCAGTTTCTGTCTTGAATTGAAAATTGTATTTTTATTATATTGTGACCGAATCCACAGGGCTGCCTACGTATCCCCTCTTAAACGGGAATCAAGTCAAACGTAGTTCATGGTACATAAGACGGAAATACTAAAGATTGTCTCTAAATATAATATCTATTGACGTCGTCTGAATTGATAGGTTTTGGCCATACTTCTCCATCCATCTCTGCTAGTATGAGTGCCCCTCCTATCAAGACTCGATGAACTATATAAGGGCTTTATCAATTTGGTGAAAACTTACCCTTCTCCTCATCTTGATGCGGAAAAATCCTCTTCAAAACCAATTGCCCCGGTGTGAATTGCCTAGGCTTCACCCTTTTGTTGAAAGCTTTAGTCATCCTATTCTGATAGAGTTGACCATGACATATTGCATTTGTTCCTTTTCCGTCAATAAGTGCTAATTGGTCATATCTGCTCCGTATCCATTCAGCATCACTCAACTCAGCTTCTTGTATAATTCTCAAAGATGGTATTTCTACTTCAGCGGGCATCACAGCTTCAGTACCATATACTAACAGGTATGGTGTTGCCCCAGTGGAAGTGCGGATAGTGGTGCGATATCCCAACAATGCAAAAGGTATCTTCTCATGCCAATGCTTCTGGTTATCTATCATTTTGAGTTGTATCTTCTTGATGTTCTTGTTGTCGGCCTCTACATCTCTATTCATCTGAGGCCTATAAGCGGTAGAGTTGCGGTGCTTGATCTTAAACTTCTCACACATAGCTTGCATCAGATCATTATTGAGGTTGACGGCATTGTCTGTAATGATTGATTCGGGGACCCCAAATCGACATACAAGATGATCTCGGACAAAATCCGCTACAGCTTTCTTAGTGACCGGCTTATATGACGTGGCTTCCACCCATTTGGTAAAGTAATCAATGGCCACCAGTATGAATCTATGTCCATTATATGCGGGGGGTTCGATGGGACCAATAGCATCCATACCCCAAGCAGCGAAAGGCCAAGGCGAACTTGTCACATTGAGTTCGTTGGGCGGAACTCGTATCATATCGGCATGAACATGACATTGATGACATTTTTGTACATACCGGATGCAGCCGGTTTCTATAGTCATCCAGAAATATCCAGCTCTGAATATCTTCTTTGCCAAAGTGAAACCATTTATATGAGGTATGCATGTTCCAGCATGGATTTCTTCAAGTAGTCTAGATGCCTCCTTAGCGTCCACACATCTTAGTAAACCTAGATCGGGGGTCCTCCTATACAAAGTTCCTCCACTCCAAAAGAAATGATTAGCTAACCTCCGCAATGTGCGTTTCTGAACATGTGTAGTACTTTCTGGATATAATCGGTTCTTTAGGTACCTATGATGTGGCTAGTCTCCATAGGTGTTTCGTGGCAATGCTTCGGGTTTTGGCGACCTGCGTGGCTGGGTTGAGTTAGAGAGATTCGGTTCTGATAGCTTGGTTATTTGCAAATGGGTTTCGAAGAGTTCTCAATGATTTTTACCACGGTTCGAGGACCATTTCAGGGTCCTAAATTACAATTAATTTTAATTCTTCGGCATTCTTATAACCACTAAGAAAATTGTGCAAAAATCTTACAATTAATATTTAACAAAATTTGTTATTTTCTTTAATGGTCATGATATTAGGAATGTAGTCAATATCCTTTCCACTTTTAAGTTTTTTAAGTTTTTAACAGTAGAATTTTATGTAATCTTTAGAACTTTAAAATAAACTTTTAAATCTTCATATATGTTAATAAGATTTTGACAATAAAAATCAAGGTATTATATTGAAACAAATGGCTAATATTTTATTAACTTGAAAAAACCTTTACCAATATAAATTTACAACACCCTTATCACTTTCAATTAAAGAGCTGTTTCATTTTGTTCATTAACAGAATAGATATCAAAACTGGAACAAAGCAAGAATCTTTGTTGCGGAATAGGGTTTTAGGCAAGACCAACCCTGGAGCAAATGTTTGGTGTTCTGGATAAAAAATATGGAATGAAGTTGGACCAGTAGAGGACAAAAATTCTTGTTGCGGCAGGGTTTACAAGCAAGACCAATCCTTGAGTAGAGATTTGGTGTTCATGATCAAAAGTATGGAAAGAAGCCGGATCTCTTTGTTTTGTGTCTTATAAAGAGGAATGCTTTCTTATGCATCATAAACCATTTTAAATTCTTCACCACTAATATCAAAACGGTCCTTTACAGTTTTTAGCCTTCACTCGCATGTCCTGCCTTTCAACCTCACCCTGGAACAAAACGTATCCATTGTCTAAGAATTCTTTTACTAAGGTGTCGAAATCCAACAACTTTATATTTCCTCCCATTTCTTCTTATTTTACAGAAGAAAAGTTTTATTTACTAGACATATTGATAACTAGTATTAGTGCCTTTATTATTTCATCCTCCTCCTGGACCACAGAAGTAAAAGTTTATTTTATTTAGTCCTCCAAATTTTGGGCATCTAAAATAAGTTGACATAGAGATAATGGTAAATCGTTGACTGCTAGAAAAAGTATAATCAAGAGAATTATTTTCTAATCTTTTTGTAAAAATAGTTACCGTGGATCGAGCAACAGTCGCAGTACTAGCACGCCTACATCAGATGCTAGTTGGATTGTACGTTAATTGGATATGTAATTCTGTGAGTTTAGTATCAAAGGATAATGTACTTCAAATATATTTACTCGAAAAAAACTAATCTATTTCATTTCCTTCATCATTCTAATATTATATTCCTTTTTTTTATTGTAAAATTTTACGGTATACTTTAATTTAAATTTATTATATGTTGTTCTTTTTTTGCGGTATACTTTAGTTAAAATTTATTATGCATTGTTCCTTGAGCCTCGTTTTCTTATTATGTTGTTGTTACTGCATGATGCTATTGCTTTCTTTTCATCTTTCTTCTTTTCATCTTTCCTTGAGCCGGGATCTATCAGAAACAGGTTCTCTACCTTCAAGGTAGGAGTAAGGCCTGAGACTCTGAGTACACATTACCTTCCCCAGACGCTACTTGTGAGTTTACACCGGTTCTGTTATTGTTGTAGTACTTTAATTAAAATAAAAATTTATTTAATAGTATGTTCTAGAATATTCTACTAGTAATTTTCTGGTGGTATATTGTTAGTGTTTAATTGGAATACCATGCTACAATATTGGAATACTAAACTCAAAAGTATAATATTAATTCAAAAATATAATATTCAATACAAAACGTATTCAATTCAAAACTACAGTATTTCAGTAAAACATTCAATTCAACGTGATATGCAACGCTTTGTTATGGCTGAGCCCCTCGGGAGGTAGAAATCTTGTGGGTCTCAAATATATGTCCCACCATATTTTCTATATCTTTACATGTGATATTGGCCGACACATATGCTTCACTCAAAACTTTCATTAAAGCATTTTTATATGCATCAGAATTCTGCAATAAGGATAGAATAGATATCTGAGCATGAGTCTTGTTCAGATGTTCAACCACATAATATTCTTTAGCTTGCACATTTCTCCAAATCTCCTCACCTCCTACTTCTACAACAGGTGGCCTTTGCGTGTTCTCCTTACTCGATCCTCCTTGGGTCATGTTCTCAGGCGTGTAGACTCGGCCAGTTCTGATCATACCTTGTGCGGCTCCCGCTTCCTCCATCTTGGACTTACCTTTTCTCCTTGCCTCAGCCTCATAGTCCCATGGAACAGCTCTTGAATTATAAACAGGTGGAGGAGCCACCATGATAGTAAACGGTGATCGAGATACGGCCAATACAATTTCAAACGGTGCATAAACTTGGTAGGTTCCGAGAATTTGGGTATATATGGGTGTTTATTGATAAATATTTGGGATGGATCATGGGTGTGAGTAATGGATTGTGGGGTATTGTGGGCAAGGGAATAAATGGTGTTTTGTGGGAGTATTGGATTGGTGTGGTGTTGCAAGGTTTGGAATGGTGGTTGACTTTGGTGTTGCATTTTTAGGGTCGCGGGTTTTGATAGTATTGGGTTATTGGAGGGTTTTGATAATATTGAGTGGTTTGAGGTGGTGAATTTTGTGGAGCTTGTGGCGGCAGATTTAGGGGCGGTGGTTTGTTTTGAGGAGGGGGTTAGTTATTTTCAGGAGTAGTTTAGTTGGAGTCGTCTTGGTAATTTACGTCTGGAATATTCAGGGAGAGTGATAACTTTCCAATGTTTCGAACTTGCTCCAATTCACCTTATAACTCCATAATCCTTTGTTCCAAACGGAAGGCCAACTCGTTCTGTCCTGCCAGACTTCCGTAAGATGTTTCCACAGTTTCCTTAGGAGTGGGAATCCTTTCCTTACCAGCCATACCGCTTGCATCTTCCATTAGACCTTTTCTTTTGTTGTTGGGATTTCTAGGAGGAGAAGGTGGTGGAGGCCCTTTTGATCGATTATGATATGATAACACAGCCAGGAAGCATGAATCAACCTTTAGGAAAGGAAATAAAAAAAAGAAAACAAAGGAAAGAAAAAAAAATAGCCAAGTTAGCAAGGTGAAGTATAAGAAGACAATAATGAAATACAGATATTTTAACTACAGCAAAATAAAAAGTTGTAGGATGTAAACACACAACAGATAAAGAGAGTGAAAAACCATTCAATTAGAATATTTAAAGCACGCCCTAACGTGGGGACCTCTTTTTGCCCGAGGTAAGCCTAGCGAATAGTCAAGAAATAAATGTGCCAATATGTTTCATTCCATTTGCTCTCAAATACCCCAAAATTTTATTAATAATCTAACAATTGTTCATAAGTAAATGACAAAAAATAAATTAATAATAATAATAATAATAATAATAACAATAATGAAAGAAAAACTTGTAGTCTAGCTTGCAGATGCTCCTTCATCAATCTTTGGCTTCTTTGCAACTCGGATGGCATTCTCGAAATGACTATGGCTTGTCACAAGGTATGCTTTTGCCAGATTACCTCCAACCTCAAAACCCTTGTTGATACATTCTTCCCTTTGTCGACGAAATTCTTCGCTCAACTCTAGCATGCTTTGCTCCAGGCTAAGAGCTTGAAATCGCCAACGCTCTATCTCTTTATCCTTTTCTTCCAGTTCCTTTGCGTGATCATCAAGTTGCTTTCGATGCCGGGTTTCAGAGTCATGAGCCTTTCTTTTGAATCGACGATATAAGATTTGTGCTCAAGCCTCTTTGTCAATGATATGCTCCCCTCCCTTGATGCTAGGAGAGACTGACCCTTTTATGTCAGCATGCAACCACTCAACGTAACCAATGACACAACCTGCATGATATATGTATTTTGCTATAGTGTCCACCATCATGAATTTCTTTTTTTTTTCACATCTTGAGAATGTCCTTCACAAACGGAATTTTATCACTTTCATAGTCAATCATGTAACAATTCATGTTGCTTACCCTTGGTATAGTCAGCGTTCTCCTAGCTTGCCTAAGAACCCTTATTGGCACATAGGGTCGAAGGCCTCGGACTCCCATCAAAACCAAGTATGGGGTTTCCTTGGCATAAACTACCAGTTCTGAGGAAGGAACCAATCAAACATCCATTGGACCGAATCTTCTGTCAAACGATCTAGCAGCCTAACCCAACCTTCAACATCAGCGGGGCGTTTTATCTTCTTGACCCCTAAAGTAACTCTCAAGTCATGTGATAGAATATAGTCATATCCAATAGGCTTGCGAAGAGCTTGCTTTCTGTTAACTTTTTGGAGGTGTTCAACCAGCCAAATTTGAAGTAGCAAGTTACATCCCTCGAAATGTCTAGCCCCGTCTTTGCAGTGGCTCAGAGACCGATAGATGTCAGGCAAGATCATAGGCACTATAGTGCCAGGATTACCGTCTATCCCATTAAATAGTGCATCAGCTACCATGATAAGTCGGGCGTGAATTTCTTCTTTATGCCCTCAAGGAAAAACATCTAGCCCCAGAAAACAAATGACAAATGCAAAAATTCTCTTTTAGGTCCATGCATCGGGGCAGTGCGATTCTATATTATATATCGCTCGAGCGTACCCATGACCGAATCTATCATACAAATATTGAAGTGAAATTTTTGACTTCATTACATGGGTCATCATTGGCCTCCTTGCAACCCTAGCTTTTCACAAAACTCTTGCGGTGAAGGATTTTTAGGAATGATCACTTCAGCCCTTTTTCACTTTTTATTCCTCCACAACAGACTTGCATTTTCAACATAACCTCTGATTTCTTCTAGCAAAGGTGTCAATTCAACATCCCCAAATCTGAATACTATTTTTTCCTTGTCCCAAAAGGCAGTGACCACCTCAATGAGTTCTTTGCATGGCTTGACTTCCATAAGCGAAGGCAAATGTCCCAACACTTTGCGTACTTCTCCTTGTCCCTAAATGCCCAGATCTCTCCACCAACCCTTTAGTGAATCGGGTATGTACCAGACCATGCTAAACCTTGGATAAGCCTTGGATTGATTCATGATTGCATGTATTTATAAAAAGTTAGATTATACCCCTCCCCTAACTTGAGAGCAAATGGTCAACATTTAGGCACATTTATTCTGCAAAAAATGCAAATAAATTATGATGACATCCTTCTAGGGTCGTAGACCATTTTGGACTTGGACATAGTCATACTATCAGACTTAATATACCAAGAATATTGAGTCGGCCTAGGTTTATAAAAAATATGATTTTTCTAAAAATCATATCATGGTTGGGCTCTATTGAACAGGAGTATGTTGTCTAGACCAAAGGTTCCCCCAAGCGGCCAAGCGGACAACTTGGGAGTGAAAAGTCTGTGACCGTCGGCGCACCGCTGATCGACCTACCCACAGAACTTTCCCTTAAAAGGAATTTTGAGAGTGCACGGCCGTAAAAACACGTAATCGCTACAAGTGTGCTAGTGTAAAAATTTCCAAGTGGAGGTAATATGAACGGGATGACAATTATTAAAGCGTCAACATATAACAAATATAGTTGAAAACATTAGTCATGGGATCAATTTGAAAGGAAAAAAATGATAAAAACGATAAGTGTAAAGTAAATGCGATCAATAAAATTTGAACAAATAAATAGGAGAAAATATATGGTTAAAACATGTTAACTAATAAAAGTAAAGAAAAATATGTAGATACGCAATATAACAAATAAGGAAAGGGAGTAGGATATGCATAGAAAGCAAAACAAAGCATTTTTTTAAAGAAAAAAAACAAAGATAAACAAATAAGGGAAGGGGGAAGAGGATGTACATGAAAAAAACAAAGCATGCTTCAAAGTAAACAAATAAGGGAAGGGAGAAGAGGACATGCATAAAGTGTAAACAACTAAAGGAAAGAGGATTTGCATAAAAAGAAATAGTAATTGAAATATAAACAATTAAGGGAAAGAGGAAGAGGGTGTACATGAAGAGTAACTAAAATATAATCACCAAGTAAACAAAGATATGTACGAAAGTAAGTAGAAATACAAACATTATACAAATTAAACAAATAAGGAAAAAAAATAGCTAAATTTACTTAAAGGCATTTATAAAAAATAGACAACCAAGGTAATGAAGTGGGGATATACAAAGAAAGCCACAAACAAAACAGTAAAATTACAAGACGCATATAAAGATAAACGTATAAAATAAGAAAGTAAATCAAACCATCACACAAAAATCCCACATATAAACAAAATTCGTTATGGTAAGAACCTAAGTGTCCCCAGTTGAGTCGGCATGTTGTCGCGCCCCATTTTCTTGCGAAAGCGGATTTCGATAAATAACAACTCTTTTAAATGGGTATTAAAAGAGAAGAGTCACCACCTAACGATTTTAAGGTGCGTTAGGATACCTATTTGCGAATAACTCTGTTTGACTAGTCAACATCACCAAAGATCGGGTAAGGGCTCAAATTACCTCGAAGAGAAGGTGTTAGACACTCTTCGAGGTCCACAACTATGGGTCCCGGCCGAATTTTATGCTATGTGGGATTATTGGGTTAAACTAAGTTGTAGGTTGCCGAGTTGTGAATTAATCCTAAGTGGTCAAAGCAATTAATTAAAACTAGTAACGGAAAAATGTAAGAATTGTAAATCGTAAAAAAGGCTACTTAATTACATAAAAGGGGGACCTAAATTTTTAAGCCTGATGGATCAACTTCCGTGCAAAGTCTGCTAAGACTTTTATAGCCAAAAGTGCAATGGCTATTCGGGTAATTTGTGTATTATGTCCGCTACCCTCATTACTATCTTTAAATTGTTAGCCTAAGAGCGCACTAATTAATTCTAAATCGCGTCTTAACTCAAAACTACTTGTCCCTTCCTATAGTCCAGGAGGCTTCGAACACTATTCTAGAGGGATAGTTCTAGATTTAAAGAAAATCTCAAGTTTCTATTTCTATTCTAATTAGCGTCACATAAAAGGGAGCACATAGAGACTTAACAAGTAACACATAAAGCAAGTAAGGGTTCATGTTGGCCTCCGAATTAATTAAATTAACTAAAGCGATGAAGTGGTTTTTTAAATATGCAAGATCCTTGAATTAATATTCAGATATACAATACACCAAGTTTAATAGACTAGATAGCTATATGCATAGGAAATAAGAAACAATGGGTGAAAATTTTACCAAGAATCAACTAGAGTAAAAAATAATAGTTATCGGAATACATAGTATACTCACAAAATTTAAATAAAAGTGAAATATTAGCCCACTGGACAATAGCCTATCACGTAATAAAACCAACAAAAACTAATAATGAGATTAAACATAAAACTCCTTAAGTGTTTGGAAATTGAAATAACTAATAAAAGGATGATAAATATGATTTAATAAAAGAAAGTTTTGCCTTTAGTTTAAAGCTAAAATTAGACCCATAATAAGACATGAACTATTTTTGTTTTTTGAAAAAAAACGACGTACTACTCAAATGCCAATTATGGAAGTTTCATGTAAAAGCAAATAACAAGCAGGTCTTCTTTATCATCTCCTACGGGCAAGACTAGTGTTTATAGTATAAAAAAAAATTTAAGCATGTCTTGAGCACATAAGTAGAGAAGAGGCGTATGAACGAGTAGCACGTGATTTTTCCTTTTGCCAGCAACCCCCATTCACTATTATATAGAGCTTAAAAACTACAAGAATAAAATATAACATGAGCCTAAAGATGACTAAACGAAATCCATGTCTCTCTGGAAGACTCCTCTTAGGACCTTCCCAACTTTCCAGATCCAAAACTCAACCCAAACTAGAGTTTGAGACCAGGGGCGGCCCAACCTCATCGGAGGCCTAAAGCAAAATCTTAATAAGAGGCATATATATATATATATATATATCAAACACTTTCATATAAATTGGGACGGAGAGAGTATAATTTATATAAGGAAAATAAATAATAAGTTAGATTATTAGATATAGTTACGTGACCAACTAATGAATAGAGAAATATAATTAAGTAAAAAAAGTAAAATAAGATTGACAGAAAACTATTTTAGTTATATTAATTAGAGGAAGAAATCGAGTTATTAAAAATTAATATGACAATAAAGAAATAAATTTATCAATAATAAAAGATAATTATATAAATAATATACTACTATATATAGGAAAATACTAGTAATTTTGGGGCCCTTAAATATTTAGGGCCTAAAGCAAGTGTTTCACTTGCTTTAGGGTTGGGCCGCCCCGGTTTGAGACCCTGTCAAGTCAACTCACACAAATATGAATATACATGTCAGAAATAAGCGACCAGGCCAGCATTCAATTCTTGAATAAACTTATAACTTTTCACATACTTGATTTGATTATTGCTATTTCCTAAAAGCATGATATAAGAGCACATTAGAGCATGATATCTAATATTCAATTCAGGCCATTTGCCTATCAGTCATATAAGAGCACATTAAAGACATACATCTAGATAGATTTTGCCACAAAGAGATTGTCGACCTCATTTACCATTGAATCCTAAAGGTAGGATCCCTAGTATTTAACTAATTATTATATAATCTACAGACCATCAGATATTCAAAACAAGCAACAACAAAAAATAAGCGTGGCATATATCCAGTTGGGGAGACAACTTTAAAAATAGCAAGGTTAGTCCCAGAACACGATGTATAGATGACCAAGCCATAAGGTTCTGCTTAATTTTTTTAAACCAAGCATAGAAGGAAAGCACATATGGAGATTCAAGTGACGTACCTGGGATTTTACTTGGTATGCATTTCAAAAGAATGCCGCACAGCATTCAGCATAACCAAGCGCGAGCAAATCGCAGAAGAAAGTAAAAGAGAGACAAAAACTAAAGAAAACTAGTCTATTCTAACAAACAACTAGCACGTCAAGGGATAGTAGTAATGCATTGCTTAAGAAACTAACCAGTTGGAGAACGGAATAATATAATAAGATTAGGAATCCAGTAACTTCAACAGCGACAAATAAGCCAATTACTCTTCGGAATATGCCACAACCCGTGCGAAAATTAGAACAACAATAATGAGAAACCAATACTCGAACTTGATAGGCCCGATTGTATCGAGCAAATATAAAGACTAAAGCTTTGTCTCGAACGAAGATAAAGACTAAAGCTCTGCCTTGATTTTTACCTCGGGAGAACAGAGGAGAATAGAATAGATATATAGTGAAAATCGTGATTCAAGGTCCCACCTAGTGTATAGAACTAGTGGTATTTAGAGAAGTAAATTAGACTTAAGTCGTGTCACTATAATGGAAAAGAATCATCCAAATAAAGAAAGATTTGGAATATAAAAACAAGAATTCTGTCAACAAGGAATTCTAGGATTGGGGCGAGATTTGAGTATTGAAATAGGGAAGAAGAGCTCCTGGTGATTATTTTAACAGAAAAGGCCTAAAATACTTACCCATAATCATGGAAATTGAACCAAAAATCATGAGAGAAATATATGCAATTGAACTTCCAAAATAATAATCCAATCAGTAACAAATGAAACGCCTACCTCAAACCTGTCTACATTCAATTGATAAGTCCGAACCTGGGAATGGGAAGAAGAGTAGGTGAATCTCCACGCACGTCGGCGATTTTGACTAAAAATGGAGTTAATATATTAGCTCATAATTAAGGTAAAAAATCAATTGCTTTACGGATTCTATAAGGAAGATAAGTAAGGAAAATAAAGTAAGAAAGGACATAGAAAAGGAATGAGAATATAATAAATCAAATGAGGAAGAAACGAGATGAATTTGCCGGTACGGTTTTGAACGAAGGGGAATTGGAAACGGTTGACTTGAGTGGGTCATGGGTTCTGGGAGAAAGAATTTTGAGTGAAGGGTTTTGGGTATTAATGGGTTATTAGTAAAGGGATTAATGGGTTAGGGATAATCTGATGGGATGTGAAATTTTGGGTTAGAGAAGATGTACTTTTTCCTTCTTTTATATAATTGGGCTTCTCTTCAAGATATATAGATGCTCAAATAAACATTTATAAAATAAAAGTAGATTTAATGCACTGTGAAACTAAATATATTATGATGAAAAGTATAACTTGCTAGATCAACTTTAAAAAAAATCTTGGTAAATGCATGAGTGAGATGACTTTTGATAATAATAATAATAATAATAATAATAATAATAATAATAATAATAACAAATGTAGTAATGGTAGACTGGTAGTAATAGTAATCAGAAGGTAATAATAAGAATAATAAGAAAATAGTAACAAGAGTAGTAATAGAGAAAATAATAAATGAATATGAAAAATTGACCTTATATTGTTATAAAATAAGTTAAAGTAACACATTTGATATACTAATGATATAGAAGCTCAAATAAATAAATTAGAAGAAAGGAGGGACAAAATTGGATGTTAACACAACATGTGATTGTGAAGCAAGTCTTTAATGATTGAACGTTTATGTGAATTCGTGACTCCCAATCCTGGATTTCTAGACCTTCACATGAAATTCCAAAATTTAGCAAAATAATTAATTATTGAATATTCGTAGAAATGCTTTAGGCGCGTAGGTTCTAAAATACGTAATAATTCATTAATTAAGCCAGGTATGATTAAAAGTGACTGTACTAAAACCACGAAATTCGGAAGTGTCTCACACCTTCCGGGTTAACAGAATTACTTACTCAGTCTTCTGTGTTCGTGGACCATAAATAGAGTCAAATTTTCTTGAATTGGGATTTCAAATTTGGTGACTCGGGACACCGTTAATTAATTCTGAGTGGCACCAATTAAAATAAATAATCTCATTTCAAATAATGTCAAAACTCCTTATCTTCGAAAAAAGGAGGTGTGACAACTATTAGTATTCAATTCAATATTCAAATAAAGAAATTATTATTCAAAAGAATAATGGAGGGGTGGGAGTGGTTCCCCGATAATTCAACAAACCCGGATAAGAAAGGGTTCTCAATGGATTCACCATCTAAATTCGTCAATAAATTCTCGGGGCAGCCCGATGCACTAAGCCCCCGTTATGTGCGGGCTCCGGAGAAGAGTTGGGCCACAAAAGTCTATTATATGCAGCCTTACCCTACATTTCACGCTGAGTACAAATCACGGCCATCTAATTTTGGCTCGCTAAGTTCCCATCCGGGCCATCCAATTTCTGAACGTGACATAAGGTCTATGCTATCCACCTCCGAAAGAGACAAAACAGCCATGGATGTCTGCCGCAGTAGTTTCTTGAATGCTGATAGATCAGGGGGATTTAGTAACACATAGCAAACAAAAATAAGAAAAAAATCCCCGTCTGCATATTTCATTGGATTGAAAGCAACAGATATCAGCATCCTTCCATTCGTGTGCATATGCATGGGAATGATCAAAAACCAAAACCCATAAATCTTTGTTTCATAAGACAGTCCCACGCATTTATTCCACTATTGCTACTATAATATATGAGTCACATTAACATTTTAAACTCTAGATCCAGTCAAATACCATCACAGAAAACTATGAAAGGTAGATCTCAGCTGTCTGCTACCGAGACAAACGTGATTATAGAACTGGGAGATTATCAAAGAAATCTCAGAATATTTCACATTCAAGGAGGCTCTGAGAGATAAAACCTTAGTTTAGTAGTATAGAAAACAAAAGCAGTTTTCAGTTAAATGATAGCTTCCAATAACGTGAGTTTAGTCTCCAGCAAAAGATTTGGGAGACATTTTATGCAATATAAATTTGTCTTCGGCCGTTAAAAAAATTGGTACCAAAAAAAGGACTGTCCAGCATGGTAGTCTCCACTCAGCAGCAAGATTTAACTGCAAGCACATAAAACAAGTTAGACAAGTTAGAAGTTTAGTGACTTAACATAGAAAGATAAATCCATTACTCATCTAGCAAGTATTGTTTCTTATACGAAACCTGAATGAAACATATGAAATTTTCCTCCACATTAGAAGCCAACAGATAAATAAATAATAATACAGTAATAATTTATGTTGTTTCAACACCACAAATATCAACCAGGATCTATCACAGTTGAAAAAGAATATTCATTTCTATGTACAGTGAGCATTCGGAGCTCAGATAAAGCAACTCTCTAATACTAAGGTGGTTTCAGCAATAAAAGGTCACAATTTCCTGATATGAACGGATGTTAGTGACTCTAATTACATAACTCTTTTCCATTTCTTTATAAGCCGAGCAATCCAAGGAGACCACGTGGTTCAGACAATCTTACTATAAACACCTTCACCTTGAGATAATTGAGCTTTCAGATCAGATGGTTTGGGTTCACTTACTAATCGAAAATTGGATAACAAAGTGACAAATAGATATAAAAACCCTTTAAACAATCCAGATACTTTTAGAGTTTTTTACATCATTGCTTTTGTCTTGCAAAGCTTCAAGCAGGAGTAGAGAAAATTGTCCAAGGCTTCTTTCATCCCACTTCAATGAGATAATGTAACGACTTTAACTGGGCTAATTCATCCCACTACTCTCAGCATATCTCATAGTTCTACGCCAATAAGATCATAACATTCCACTACACTGACAGAGATTACAGCTGAAACAAAGTTTGATATTTTTCTGCAGTTAACAGTAGATGAGTGACAAGAATAGTACCCCCCACATGTCGGGGCAAATTATATTCAGAAGCACATTCAAAACAAAAACCTAAGCAATCTTCCAGAAGGAAACCTTTTTTGGCCGTCATTGTGATGTAAAAAGCTCATTAAAAGAGACCAAGGGCTATACACAACCAAAGTTGCTTCCAATTAGCTCCAGTAGCACTCAACTCAAGGTTTTTTTCATGCTCTAGCCAACTCAAACATGATTCCTTTTCTATAGGTCAACTGAATTTTATTAGAACAGACGCACCCAAAGGCATAAACCATATACATCAAGCCTTTTTTGATAGAGACCATGTACATAAAACCTTAAATAGCCCAAGAGACAACCAAATAAAGCAAAGTTTGCTCCCACACCTTTTGATAATGTTTGCTCCCCCACTTTCTGAACAGTAACTCAACACCCCTTAATCCTCCTTTACAGTCCGTTATTCTAATCTCCCTTTTGGTTCACTTTTTTTTTTATGACGAGCAAAAGCACCAACTTGGTGGACTATAAAGATGTACATAAAGGTCATAAAGAGCTCCGAAATCAACAAAACACCCACTTGAACTGGTTGCCCAAAAAAACTCAGCTGTCATCCCCTATCATATTGTTTTTCACTGCTTTTCCATCAAAACATCTCCTGCTTCTCTACTTCAATATTTGCCAAGCTATGTACAATGGTATCATCTCCCATATCCTGCTTCCCTCCTTCCATATTTTCTATGCAATGTAAAATGCTATCATCTCCCATGTCTTTGCTCCTTTTTTCATTAGTATCAGTGTTGTTACAAGCTTGTTTAAAGCATGACTGCGCCCTGAAGCTCGGGGAAGCCCAGATTGTCGTTATGCCTCGCATTGTTGACGCTTTAGTGTAGGCATCAAGGTGCTAAGGTGTGTGCACCTTCACCGATGGGCTATCTTTAAGAGCACAACATGTTATAGTTTTTCCATTCTCTTGTCAAAAGCGTGCCCACGTTCACTCATGGATTCTGTCTTTAAGGGCACAACAATGCACACACTCACTCACTCACTCACACACACACACACACACACACACATATATATATATATAGCTTGATTATAGCTATTCTATTCCTTTGTCGAAATAATCATTGTTGTGTTTAATAAACCATTTGCTACTGCACTGCAGAGTGGCTACAGATTTGTGGCACATGTTCCTTTCAGTTTTTGGCATAAGTTGGACAACCCCACAAGGCATAAAAGAAGCAGTTGAAAGTTGGAATCGATGGAAAGTTGACAGAACCATCAAGAAGATCTGGCAGATGATCCCAGCATGTATATTTTGGTGTATTTGGACAGAAAGAAATCGTAGATGCTTTGATGGCATATCAACTGCCAACAGCTCCCTGAAGCAAAGTGCCTTAGGAATATAGCTAGAGCAGCCTTTCCCCTGTAAATGAGTTATTTCCATTTCTAGATTTTATTAGCTCTTTGTCTTTGGCTTGATTGCCAACCTTAGGTTCTTGGTACTTTTGGTTAGCTCCCTGACTAGAACTGTATTTTTGTGTAAATGGAGCTAACCAACCTCTTTTATATGTTTTTGCATCTTATTGATGCCTGTAATATAACATCTTACTTCATCAAAAAAATATATATATATATCATTGTTGTGTTTTACATTTTCTTGCATTGCATTTCTATTTTTTATTTTTCTTCATTGGCGCTTTTTTTTTGTTTGATTGTTAAAACGTGTTCAATCACATTATTGCCCCCAATTGGGTCATTCATTGGCGCTTTTCTTGGCTAAACTGCTAAAGCCCACGCTTTTAAAGCTCTAAAGAACCTTAGCAGTTTTGACTACTCTGACTAGCACATAGGGCACGCATATATCCTATAGTTCAAGGGCACGCATCCTTACTTTGACCACCGGTAACTCCCGAATTACAGAAATAAATCCTCTGCCTCAAACTCTGGCTCACTTCAGAAAAATATTTCACCTTTTATCATCTACTTATATACTGACGCGCCACATCCAAGGGGAGGTGCATGTGCCTGTTATTTGCAGATGATATTGTATTGATTGACGAGACACGAGGCGGTCTGAACGCGAAGTTAAAGGTGTGGAAGCAAACTCTGGAGTCTAAAGGTTTCAAGTTGAGCAGGACCAGGACAGAATACTTAGAGTGTAAGTTCAGTAGTAAGACTCAGGGAGGGTAAGGGGAGGTGAGGCTAGATTCACAAGTCATCCCTAGGATACAACAACAACAACAACAACAACCCAGTATAATCCCACTAGTGGGGTCTGGGGAGGGTAGTGTGTACGCAGACCTTACCCCTACCCTGGGGTAGAGAGGCTGTTTCCAA
>AWOL01S0022028.1:24034-41776 GCA_000715115.1 Nicotiana otophora | reverse complement strand
TATATATATATATTATTTAATGAACATCGTTTTTAAAAAAATTAGACAAATGAGGATGTGGAATTAAAAAAAATGAGAACTTAGTTTTATAAAGTACATAAAATTAAATGAATTTAACGTTGATTGCATCACAAGTGAAATGGAAGAACCCCAAAAACATACTTCCTCAGTCCCAACTTAAGTGACTCATTTTTTTTAGTAAGTCCCTTTCTATATTTGGTAACAATTCAACTTTAGATTTTTCTTTTTACCATTAATAAGATGATTTCTAGCCCACAAATTTTTATGATTTATTTAAGATTACAAGTTTCAAAAGCCTTCCTTTATTTCATAAACTCCATTTCCAGTTATAAATTGGGACGGAGAGAGTATAATTTATGTAAGGAAAATAAATAATAAGTTAGATTATTAGATATAGTTACGTGACCAACTAATGAATAGAGAAATATAATTAAGTAAAAAAGTAAAATAAGATTGACAGATAACTATTTTAGTTATATTAATTAGAGGAATAAATCGAGTTATTAAAAATTAATATGATAATAAAGAAATAAATTTATCAATAATAAGAGATAATTATATAAATAATATACTATTATATATAGAGAAATAGTAATTTTGGGACCCTTAAATTTTTGGGGCCTAAAGCAAGTGCTTCACTTGCTTTAGGGTCAAGCCGCACATGGTTCTCATGTGTGTTGTTGGTGGTTTAATAGGCACAAGAAAGTTGTAATTTTCACATTTTCGCAAAAATAAAAATACTAGGTGAATTTTTGTACATGCCTGAGTTTTGCAGAATAAGGTTACCTAATATTTATGTTGATGCAAAATAATAGATACCCTATGAAATAATTAAGGTGCGAAAAAAAAGGTATTGTAGTAGGCTAGTTAAGCTTCTAATTATGACATTAGTAAGATATACTACTAGTATTTTTTGTTTTTCCTGAAAACTGCCTTTCATCAATTTTGCCAAAAAAGGAAGTGCTATTTAGCTCTTATTTTAAGGAGATGTAGATGGGCTTGGTGAGTGCATTCATTACAAGAATTCATTACAAGTTCCTATTTTTAATGCTATTTGGAAACTTTGTATGTGAGAATAATTCATGCCTAATGATTCTTTCTCTTGTTTTAATTATTTGATAATTGAAACCTGATTAATCAGGTTCGACGCCTTAGGGATCGAACTCGAGATTTCTAATTAAAATATAACGAATTCTTGCAACCCCACCACATCCATTGGCATCTCTATTACCTTTCGATCTTAATTTTTTTCTAGTCCCCTTACTTATACTTTATCCGTTTACTTTTACTTATTCACTATATTAAAAATATATTTTTATTTTTACTTATTAATTTTTGCAAGTCAAGAGGAGATTATATTTTTTTTTCTGTTTTGCCCTTATTATTCATTTCACAAATCATTTCCCAATACTTCTCAAAATAGTGTTATTATTATGGGATATTATAGTAAAATATACAACAACAACAATAACAAACGTAGTGTAATCCCATAAATGAAATCTTGGGAGGGCAGTATGTATGCATACCTTAACCCTACCTTATAGAGATATATGTGTTTTTCCGATAGATCTATAGAGATAGAGAGGTTGTTTCTGATAAACCCTCAGCTCAAGTAAAAGGGAAGATAAAGTATAGGTGTTTAACGTGCGGGCTGGGACGGGCTGGACACAAAACAAAATCAGCCCGTCCGTTTAACGTTGCGGGCTGTTAGCGGACTGTACTTTTTCGTTTTTTTTGTTCGTCCGGGTTCAGGCTTTTAGCGAGCCGTGCAATTTTTTTTTTTTTTTTAAAGTAAATTTTGTTTTTCTTATTCAATGTTATTGATACTTAAGTGTTTGCAAACTTTTAACGCTTAGAATTAAACTTTGAAATTTAAAGTTTTAAATTTGAAATTTGAATTTTATAATTTTAAAATTGAAATTTGAAAGTAAGTGGCTACAAAAAAAAAATTAATATGACCAATAGGCAATATGTAAGGATCAAGCTACGAAACTTTCATTTGATATTTTATTGAATAATATATAATACTTCAAATTAAGTTGCAAGTTCTTTTTTGATTTTGTTATTTTTGAACTTGCAAATTAAAAGTTTACAACAATTACAAAAAAAGAAAAGAAATTGTACATCACATGCTTTGCATCATTTTTGTAAGTTCATCCATGTCAACATGAGGTTCTTGGTTTCCGGCATTGGTTGAATCAGAACCATAAACTATTATATCTCTAATTTCTTGGTCCTCCGCTTCATCTACCTCGTCACGCCCTTGATTTCGCCGTTCTGATCTTGTCTAATCTCTGAAGCACACTAGAATTTTCGAAGCGTTGCTATAGAAGAAGGAATATTTGCATCTACAACAGAAGAAGTATCAACAATGTTAGCATAATAGTTCTATAATGTTTCTAAATGTTTGTGTAGATCAGAAATACAAGTGTTAATATCAAGAGTTTTAGTTGGTCTAATATCCATATAAGAATATGAAGCAGTGATTAATTGGCGACAAGTGACCATTTTGATACTAGGGTTTAAAATACCACCAATTAGGTAAATAGGTGAAATTGAGTAGAAATATTTTTTAAACTTATCTAGCATAGATTCAACAACATAAGTATATCCTTCTTTCTTCTTTAAAGTATGTAGTAAAAGAGAAATTTCAGCAATATGAACTAAACCATTTGTAATAGTAGTATAATTTGCAATATATTGAATTTGACCATTGACAACTGTAAAAAAAAAAAAAAAGGTTAAAAAACGGGATGAATCGGGCTGTAGCCCGTTAACGGGTTAATCGGGGCTTAGTGGGTTCCGGTGCACCAATATCAAAAAACTGTTCGTTTGAAACCCGTCCCCGCCCAACTCGTCCCGACCCGCCCCCACGCTACAGTATCGGGTTGAATCGGGTTGTAAACGGGTCAGCCCGGCTCGATTAACATGTATAAGATAAAGCAACCAAATAGCAATTATAGAAAAATATGTATTTTATTTATTATTTTTTAAGGGACGTACAAAGTGTTTTGCGGACAAGTAATAGTGAACGGAGGCACTTATTGATTATCAATAAATTGGTTATAGCATACTACCATATTTTATGGGGAAAAAGCTTTCTGTTCTCCAAGTTGAAATTGTTTTTTAACATTTTATATAGCAAAAGTATACGTAAAGATAACTTTACCTTAAAATACAATAATAAGCATCTAAAGTCTAGTTTATCGTCAACTTTATTTATACTTCTTGACCTATAGTAACAAAGAAGAAAAACTAATTCTATTATCAAAATATATCAGAAGTCAAACGATTGTGCCTTAAAATCCAATCGATTGGTCGAATCTTAGAAATATCCAAGAATTTATCCGACCCTTTTTCCCACTATAATAAGACTAGCACTTCTTGCTTATTCTGAATTGAAGTCAATTGCTTTGCTTCTGATTAAACATCCATTCCTTCTAATATCAGTTTCCCCATACCAGTGTAGATTTTATTTAAACTTCAGTATTCTTCTCTTAGATTTGACCCATTTCAGTTTCAGGCCAGTATATTTCTGGAGTTGATAATCTGTACAGAAGCTGGTTTTTGGTAATTTTCCATTTTTGATTACACCCACATTGAGTTTCGTGCGCTTCTTTTTCTGTTACACTTTTTTTTGTCTGTTTTCGAATTTTCATTGATCAGAAGCTGGTATTTGGTAATTTTCAATTTTTGATGACATCCACATTATGTTTTTTGATATTAACTTTGTTTTGTCAGTTTTGTGATTAACTTTGTTTTGCATTTATTTCTTGGGATTTATGTCTGTTAATCTTTATGCCAAGCACAAGCTGGTATTTCTTTCAATTTGTTCTCAAACCCATATTTAGTTTTTGCCTAATGTCTGTGATTCATTTTTCTCAAATTTAAATCTTCTGATTGAGTTCTGATGTGTGTTGTTTGGTGTTGGGTGGGTTGGTTGGCACAAAGAAAGTTTTAGTTTTCACCAATCACCAGTATGTCTAATTAGTAAGGGATATTTTTTGTGAAATATTGCCTTTCATCAGTTTTGCCCAAAAAAGGAAATGCTATTTTAGCTCTTATTTTAAGGATGTTATTGAACATTGTGAGTTGGTGAGTGTATTCATTACAAGTTCCTACTTGTTTGATTACATGTAGCTGTTTTTCATCTTTTCTTTGGTAAGTTTTTGGAGTGGTACGTCTACATAGGCGGAGCCAGCATTTCAACTTTCGGCGATTTTAAATGTTAAGAATTAGGTTCTAAATTTAATATTTGTACATAGTTAATGAATTTCTTAACAAAAATACACTGTTTGAGCAAAAGCTATTGGTTTCGGCCCCAACCGGTAGCCAGGCTTCTAGCTCTGTCCCTGTCCGTCTAGCATATTAAATGCAAAGAATGATTCTTTTCTATAATACATGTCCTAAGTTGAGTTTTTAGAAGAAATGACTTATTTTTATCTCTTGTATCTTATTTTCTTAATTCTCTCATCTGTTCATTGGTGAATGATGCAGCCATCAGGTGGATGCGATGAAATTGTTCATCATATTGTTGCCAATTTTATCGGTTCTAGTTGCTCTTCAAGGTGTAACGTCTCATGAAGATCACCCCCTTGCAAGGATTGCTGTTCATAAGGCTATCTCCGCTTTGGACGCTCGTGCTTATATCAAAGCAACTCCTTCTGTTCTTGGGTCAAACGCAAGTGTCATTACCAAGCAACTATAATCCTAGCACTTAAGCTACCATAAGTTTCCTCATTCTTTCTCTGTTCAAAAAATTTGAGTGGATGTGCTAGCCAATTTTCAAACTGATAATTAAGGATTTTAGGTTCTGATACGTGTACATTATCTCTATGTTCTAGGGTCTAAATCAAGAATGGATAACTCTGGAGTTTGGCACAGGCAACCCGTTAAATGATGATTGGATTGGAGTATTTTCTCCTGCCAATTTCAGGTGCACGAAACTTTGTTGTTAAACTGTCAAGGACTTATTCATATATCTAAAATAGTAATGCTCTATTTGAAAATTTTAAAATGTGATAAATGATTTTCTTTTGCTGAATTTAGTTACATAATTTTTCATTACGTTAAGCTAATGTGATGAACATTTACAAAATATTTTAGTGCAGCTATTTGTGACCCTGAAAATAACATGGTGACTCCACCACTTTTATGTACAGCTCCTATAAAGGTCGGTTCCGTCTATAGAATTATAGTGCAAGCTTTTAGAAGCTCTTTTTTCTGGAGAGTGACTCCTGCCTCGCTTCTTTTGCAGTATCAATTTGCAAATCACTCCAATCCCAATTACAAAAGGACAGGAAAAGGTTCATTAAAGCTTCAATTGATCAACCAGAGATCAGATTTCTCTTTTGCACTGTTTTCCGGTGGATTACGAAATGTATGTTTCTAGTTACCCTTACCTTATCTGCTTCTATAGAGTCTGCAAATTTCACATGAAACAAACAGCGTCCAACTTTTAAAATCCGGGAGATTTGCAAGAGAAGACCTGACTTGTTTTTAATTTGGTGAAAATCCTTGATTTCTTTCTTTTTGGTTGGTTATATTTTATTGGTTTGTCTGCCTTTTTAATCCCTATCTATGAAGATACTTTCCACACTCTGATCATGCTATGAACGAGCACTTGTAGGTGATGGCTAAAGTTCTGGTATATTTGTCGCTTTTACGCATCTGATAAAGGCTAAATATGCGTATCTGAGTTGATGTCAGCTTATTCTAATTCATTTCTTTCCCTGTTTAACAGCCAAAACTGGTTGCAGTGTCAAATACTGTTGCCTTTGCAAATCCAAATGCACCAGTATACCCGCGGTTAGCACAGGGAAAGACGTGGAATGAAGTAAGTTGGTTTTCCACTGTAGCTTAATATGTTAAACAACAACAACAACAACCCAGTATAATCCCACTAGTGGGGTCTGGGGAGGGTAGTGTATACGCAGACCTTACCCCTACCCTGGGTAGAGAGGCTGTTTCCGATAGACTCTCGGCTCCCTCCCTCCAAGAACTCCCCACCTTGCTCTTGGGGTGACTCGAACTCACAACCTCTTGGTTGGAAGTGGAGGGTGCTTACCACTAGAGCAACCCACTTTTGTCAGCTTAATATGTTAAACAAAATTGAAAATATGTTTCAGGCAGAATAATCGATGTGTTTTGCAGCATGACTAATAGTTTGAATTAGGACCACTTATGGAATATCATAAAAATGACATAGTTTAGAATTGATGCTCAGATGACTGTTACATGGACTAGTGGATATGATATCAATGAAGCAGAGCCCTTTGTGGAGTGGGGTCGGCAAGGAGGACAACAGACTCGTTCGCCAGCAGGGACTTTGACTATCGATCGTAGTAGCTTATGTGGTGGGTATTTTCTCCCTTCACGTTGGCACCGAAAACTAGTATCTTTGATACATATAATGCACATGTTGGAAACTTGATTGGATACAATGGTTGTGTAGCAATTCTGTGTGGAATACATCTAGTTTGCATGACAACTACTTGATGAATGGCATTCTACTCTGCATTACCTTATATTTCTTTGCCCCCCCTAAAAAATGGCTTTTTATTCCGCAGGTGCACCCGCAAGAACTGTTGGATGGCGCGATCCTGGATTCATTCACACTAGCTTTCTGAAGGAGTTGTGGCCCAATTCAGTGTAGGTTTACGCTCTTCCTAGCATCCGAAAGACAACAATCTAATCTTTCAAAAGATTTCATGTTTTATTGAAGGGGAGACTTGGCGTAACCGTTGTCATGTGACCAGGAGGTCACGGGTTTGAGCCGTGGAAACAACCTCTTGCAGAAATGCAGGGTAAGGCTGCATACAAAAGACCTTTGTGGTCCGGCCCTTCCCCGAACCCCGCGCATAGTGGGAGCTCTTAGTGCACTGGGTGCCCTTTATTGGGTATCCTTTTTTGAAGATGTTAGATAACTTTAAAATCTTCTTCTTTCCCCCTAAAATCGAATACCAGAACTACATCTCCATGCTAATGCAGGTTAATATTTGAAGTGAACTTTCAATGCACTTTCTGATTTTGCAGATATACCTACAAGCTGGGGCATAAACTGTTTAATGGCACATATATCTGGAGTCAGATGTACAAATTTAAATCATCGCCCTATCCTGGTCAAAACTCTCTTCAGCGAGTAGTCATTTTTGGCGACATGGGAAAGGTTAAAGTTTATTTATCTGTCCATAAATATTTTTACTTCAACTTCTTGACAGTCTCAGTTTCCAAAAGCCTTAGAAACTCTGTTCCTCTCTAAGTACGGAAATTGCTCGCATTTGAGTTTCCCGTCCTTCCATTCAGAAGTGGATTATGTAACAATCCCGTTCATACCTGAATTTTTTTGCATTCTACTGTTCCATTAGCAGTGATTGTGGAAGGCTATATCTGAATTCTGCCATTGCTAAATATCTACTGTTCAGAAGTTACACTTGGCAAAGACCGATAATTGCCTTTTGAACTACAGGAAGAAGCTGATGGCTCCAATGTGTACAATCAATACCAACCTGGCTCCCTCAACACTACCAAGCAAATCGTTGACGACTTGAAGAACATTGACATAGTCTTTCACATCGGGGATATCGTTTACGCCAATGGATATCTTTCTCAGTGGGATCAGTTTACTTCTCAAGTTGAGCAAATTACTTCAAGAGTACCATACATGATTGCTAGGTACTTTGCAGGTCTCCTGCAATTTATTTCTCAGTATACAATAGTCTGTATTTTCCTCCTTTTTTTTATGTGATTAATGAAAGAATTTTCTCCCAGTGGCAACCATGAACGTGATTGGCCTGATAGTGGGTCATTTTACGGTAAAAAGGATTCAGGCGGAGAATGTGGTGTCTTGGCTCAGACAATGTTCTACTTCCCTGCTGAAAATAGGGATAAGTTCTGGTATGGTTACCGTATCTTTTAGATAATCCTACTTTGTTTTCCCTGCCAAATCCCACCTACTGAATGTACTTATCTACTACACACATATATTTTTCTTCTTCCTGAAATTATGGATATGAACCTTTTCGGTGACATTTATGGGTAAGCAGAGTTTTAATGATCTTAGCGCCCAAAGATTATTAAAAACCTAATGTGCATTGCTATTGGATAAACTAAAACTAGCCATAAGTGTCATCGATTTTGCATGTATGGAGGCAGTAAATAGGTATTTTTTTTTTCTCTTTTTTTTTGGTGTTCTCTGGGTGACTACGAGTATCAGATAACAAGTGAAGTATATCATGCGAACATACTGAGAGATTTCCACTTTTTGACAAAAGAAAGAGAAGAACATCACTCATGTGTGATGCCGATATTTTAATTTTGATTTTATATATCAAAAGCTTTAAAAGTATTAGGTTTAATCTTGTTGTATTCTCTCAGGTACTCTACTGATTATGGCATGTTCAGATTCTGTATTGCTGATACGGAACATGATTGGAGAGAGGGCACAGAACAATATGAGTTCATTGAACACTGCTTTGCATCTGTAGATAGACAGAAGCAGCCTTGGTTAATCTTCCTTGCACATAGGGTACTTGGTTACTCTTCTGGTGATTTTTACGCCGATGAAGGATCGTTTGGAGAACCAATGGGGAGGGAAAGCCTTCAAAAGCTTTGGCAGAAGTATAAAGTTGACATAGCCATATATGGTCATGTTCATAATTACGAAAGAACATGTCCCATTTACCAGGTATCCTGAAATTTGTGATAGTTCATCTGCGGTTTTTGTTCTTATCTTAGTCAAATTGCCCGACGAGTGCCACTGATGCCGCTTAGGTTCTGTGAACATTGAAAATAATGAGGCTCTTATACCTCTCTCCCGTTTAAATCACTCCCAGAAAGTAAATACTCGGCTTGTCCTTTTTAAAATGACCATGCTTGACTAGCACCGGGGTTAAGGATGAAAATTTGGCTCATATATTATATTAGAGACGAGGAAGAAAATATTAAAATAATGGTTGAAACATTACTTTAATGGTGAAAACATCATATCAAAATTTAAAATTTGGATAGTTTAATGAATTTGTATGCTTTAAAGTTGTGTAAGTCTTATAAAAATGGAAGATGTCAAATATTGGGACGTCTCAAAATAGGAAAGGGCAGCCCGGTGCATGAAGCATCCTGCGGGGACCCCAATGGGGTGTGATTTAGGCAGTCTACCCTAATGCAAGCGTCAGTGACTGATTCCGTGGCTCAAACCCGCGACCTATAGGTCACACAGAGACAATTTTACCGTTGCTCCAAGGCTTCCCTTCGTCTCAAAATGGGAAAACAGTCATATATTTGGATGGAGGGAGTACTAAAGAGCTAAGCTGCATGCACAATTCACCTAATCCTATTTGCTTTCTTAGTAAAAGCTTTAAGTTTGGAGAACCAGCTAGTAGTTAAGCTGCATAAAGAATTTCTTTAAACAACCTATAATTGTCTTGTTCCTCAAATGTTTATAGTTCTATCTTTAACGCATTCAATGTGTCTATGCAAATGGCAGAATACTTGTACAATGAACGAGAAGAACTCTTACAAGGGAACCTTGAACGGGACGATACATGTTGTTGCAGGTGGAGGTGGAGCTGGTCTAGTAAAGTTTACATCCCTCCAGACTAGGTGGAGTATTTTTAAAGATTATGATTACGGGTTTGTGAAGATGACAGCATTCGATCATTCAAATCTATTATTCGAGTACAAGAAGAGCAGAGATGGTAAAGTGTACGACTCTTTCAATATTTCCCGGGATTACAGAGATATCTTGGCGTGCACTGTCGATAGCTGCCCGAGCATGACACTGGCATCTTGATTTGTCTATGAAGGAAGATTTAAAGTTTGATTATACCATCAAAATCTCTACACTTTGATGCAAATCCAGTTCAGAGCCACAAGCACCTGTGGCCTCACAGATAAACAGTCTGGATGAAAAAATGATTGAGGAAAATAGGTTGTTTATTAGCCTTTTCAAGTATTTATTTGGTTGTGTTGGGTTGGGAATAAGAGTGGGAAGTTAAATGGAACATTTGTGAGGTCCAATGTGCTATCTTTTTCATCTTTCATAAAGTTTGAGAAAATTGGTAATGAAAGGCAATGCATCAGGGATTTTTACACAAAAGCCGACCATATTAATTGTTTACTTTTTCTATGTCATATTATTTTCGATTTTCAATACTCAAAATATTTTTAAAATACCAACCTTTTACACCATTAGTGCAATATAACATGTTAAACCAGATTACTTACATTTTATTATAATTTTCCAATTAATGTAAAATGAAATTACCTGCAATTACTTTTTAAATAACTTGTTGGTGAAAAAAAAAAAGAATTACACCGCCGGTGCATAACTTAAATTCATTTTAATCTAACTTTCTAAATACTAGATTTTGTTTTTGGAAAATAATACACTTTACTACCCCATTCTTAGGTATTTTCAGGAAATACTAGAAAATTAAATCCCAATTTATGTGTCATAATCAAAAGGTCTTTATTTAGAAAATTATATATTTCCCCCATCATTATCTGCTACACTTTTGCAACCCAAAAACATAATGTAATGAAATTAGATGTCTCAAAAGAAAAAGGACTTGAGTTGAATTCAACTTCAAAAGTTATTTCATATAAGAACACAATTGTATATTTCTTCAATTTTCATATATATATATATATATATATATATATAGGAGTAGGGATAAGGGATTACAAGGTGATGAATGGGACTTTCAGTTAAGCTACTAAGATTCCCAAGTATATTTCTTCAACTCATAGTACAAAACTCAATTATTTTTTTTAAATATACACTTTTAGCTTAATAATTGCAGTGGTGTGTTGTTTCTTTAAGGAAAATACCAAAAATATGCAAAATGCATTGATAGGATGCCACTTAAGGATAAAACATAGGAGTAGAGAAGGCGGAAGCATAAATTATTCATCAAAGACTTATAAGTCGTTTCTCGCATTTACAAGTCGCATTCTATAAGCACAATTTACAAGTCGCATTCTATAAATACGATTTACAAGTTGCATTCTATAAATGTGATTGATAAATCACATTGAGGATTGAAATTTATAAGTTGCATTCGAAATGGGATTTGTTTATAATTTTGAATGAAATGGGATTGGCGAAATAAATTTATAAATTATTTGCACTATGGGATATTATCTGTCACGACCCAAAAATCTCACTCGTCGTGATGTCGCCTATCTCAATACTAGGCAAGCCGACAATCTCAATAAACTCCCAGATCTTTTAAATTTGAAACAGAATGATTAAATTTAGCGAAAGAAATCTCACAAGTATAAATATAAATACTCCCAAAACCTGGTATCACTGAGTACATGAGCATCTAGTATGAATACAAGCCGAGAAAATACTGTCTATAATAGTCTAAGACCAAATACAATAAACAAGGAGATAGGGAAGGAGAGACAAGGTCTGCGAAATACGGCAGCTACCTCAAAATCTCCGAAAAATCAACTGCGCGAAAGAATCAACACATGCTATGTCCGGGAATACCTGGATCTGCACACGAAGTGCAGGGTGTAGTATGAGTACAACTAACTCAACAAGTAACAAAAATAAATAAGGAACTGAAGATAGTGACGAGCTACACAGTTATAGTTCATTTCCAGTAATTCCAGTAGAGAATAGACATGCTTTCAAATCCAGCAGTTTAAGTCAAATCAATTTTATACAATTCAAGTTTATGTAATCCGGATATAAAATCTTTCAGAGAATTTCACAGCAATGACATATAGCAACTAAGTGCAACAACAAATGAAAAGCAAGTACAACCTCTCAGGACAACAGTCACTCAACTCGTCACAACAACTCAACCACTCGGCCCTCAGCACTCACACTCAATGGGTACACGCGCTCACTGGGGGTGTACAGACTCCGGAGGGGCTCCTACAGCCCAAGCGCTATAATCCGCACGGACAACTCACGTGTTGCACGAACAACTCATGTGCTATAATATCCTGCACGGATAACTCACGTGCTGCACAGACAACTCATGTGCTATAATATCCATACCTCACCGACAGGCCCTCGGCCTCACTCAGTCATCAACCTCTCTAGTCTCTCGGGCTCTCGGAATTCACAAAGATCAACCCAAACAAAGATAACATAGTATATCAACAAAAATCAAGAAAGATTGAGGTATAATACACAAGTAAAATCATGACTGAGTACAAGACAATAATTAGAAAATAATTCAACAAGTACGCGACCTCTGCGGGTCCCAACAATACTATCACATAACCTAAGCATGATTTACGGTTAAATTTCTTTAACACATAGAGAGCATATAGCTAACAACAAGCTATTCAACTTTACAGTTTTACGGGACGGACCAAGTCACAATCCCCTCGGTGTACGCCCACACGCCCGTCACCTAGCATATGCGTCACCTCCAAAATAATCACATGACACAAAATTCGGGGTTTTGTACCCTTAGGACCAGATTTAAAACTGTTACTTACCTCAAACCGTAAAATTCTTATTCCGCTAAGCCTTTGCCTCGTGAATTGGCCTCCAAACGCCTTGAATCTAGCCACAAATAATTCGATTCAGTCAATAAAATTTATTGAAATTAATTCCATAAGAAAATATTAATTTTCCATAAAAATCCAAAATTTAGTTCAAAAATCGTCTGTGGGGCCCACGTCTTGGAACCCGACAAAAGTTACAAAATCTGATAACCCATTCAATTACGAGTCCAACCATACCAGTTTCACTCAAATCCGACTTCGAATCGATACCGAAATCTCAAAAATTCGTTTCTATGAGATTTCTAAAAATTTTCCAAATATCAATCTCAAAACACTAATTAAATGGTGAAAAGTGAAAACAATGATATATTCGTGTATATTGACCAAATCCGAGTTAGAATCACTTACCCCAATATTTTTTTCTTGAAAATCTATCAAAATCGCCTCTCCTTAAGCTCCAATTTGTCAAAAATGACGGATGACATTTTGTCCAGGCAGCTCTCGGTCCTGCCTCGATCCTGGCCCTCGATCATGGCCTCGATCATGGCCCTCGATCATGGGCCTCGATCCTAACCCTCGATCATGGCTTCGATCATGGAACTCGATCCTAAGCCTCGATCCTGACCCTCGATCCTGGCCTTTGATCCAGGCCTTCGATCATGGCCCTCGATCCTGGGCTCGATTCCTGGGCTCCCCGAATTTCTAGCAGAAGACAATTTGCAGCAGCTGTTTTAGTCCAACTTTTGATCTGTGAACTATCCGAAACTCACCCGAGGCCCTCGGGACCTCAACCAAATACACCAACAAGTCCTAAAATATCATACGAACTTATTTGAAACCTCAATTCACATAAAACGACGCTAAAACCACGAATCACACCCCAATTCAAGCTTAATGAAACTTAAGAATTTCCAACTACTACATTCGGTGCCGAAACCTATCAAATCAAGTCCGATTGACCTCAAAATTTGCACACAAGTCATAAATAACATAACAGAGTTATAAAAATTTTCAAAACTGGATTCTGACCCTGATATAAAAAAGTAAACTCCCCGGTCAAACTTCCAAACTTAAATTCCTATTTTAGCCATTTCAAGTCCAATTTAACTACGAACTTCCAAATAATTTTTCAGACACGCTCCTAAGTCCAAAATTACTATATGGAGCTATTAGAGTTATCAAAATTTAAATCCGAAGTCGTTTACACATAAGTCCATATCCGGTCAACTTTTCTAACTTAAAATTTTAATTATGAGACTAAATATCTCATTTCACTCCGAATTCCTTCCGGACCCGAACCAACTAACCCGATAAGTCATAAAATAACTGTAAAGCATAAATTGAGCAGTAAATGGGAGGAACGGGATTATAATACTTAAAACGACCTGGCAGGGCATTAGATTATCTGAAGATAAGAAGCAATCTCAACGGCTACGAACACAAGTCGCTTGGCGTAAAGGAACTTATATCGAAAAGTATTTAGTGGTCCCTAGGCTAAATCTCTCGGTTATGGACAGACTGAATATGTTATGCGAGAAGTGCATGAAAGACACTGTGGTAATCAGGCAGGTGGTAAATTGATGGTAAAAATATTGATAAGAGCGGGATACTATTGGACGCAAATGGAAGAAGAAGCAAAAAGCTTCGTAAAAATATGCGATAAGTGTCGACGGTACACGAATCAATTACATCAGCCAATAGAACCGTTACATCTCGTGCTCGCTCCGTGGCCGTTTATGAAATGGGAAATGGATATTATCGGTCCACTACCGCAAGCGTCAGAAAATGTAAGATTTTTGTTGGTTTAAGCTAATTATTATTTTTTGGGGTGGAAGTAGGAGCCTTCAAACAATATTTTATTTAACAAAAAAGGGACTAAAATGCCCCTTTACTATATGAAATAGGACAAGCTAGCCCTCCGTTAAAAGTTGATCTCTATTCTACCCTTGCCGTCAACAAATGGGCTCGTATATGCCCTCCATCACTAACGAGAGACTCATAAAGCCACGTGGAATATATGTGAGGGCAAGTTAAACCTAGTTCGAATTGTACCGGGGCATATATGAGTCAGTTATAATAGTCATTTCTCAAACACTTCACAACTCCATATTAATTTACTTAGACACCTATTTAACAACATCAAACTAATTATCATAGCAAATAAGCTAAGTCATAGACATAAACATTCAAATGAACGACAATGACTTCATTAAATCCTAGTAGCTCAAAGGGGTAAAATCATAACAAAAGACAACAAAAAATAATGTCGGAATGTTCTAGTAACTCAAAGGGGTCGAATAGGAGGTGTCGTTGCGGACTTGCTACCAATTATTTCATGGCACAGACTCCTTTAAATGATGGGAGAAGGTTTTTCAAGTGCCCGAAGCATGAGATAAGTAAATTTTTTGATGGGTTCTTTTAATTATTTCGATTTGCTTGTAAATTTGTTTTATTTATTTTTGATTTTTCGGATAAAAAATATTCCTATTGGGAATGGCAAGATGAAGAGCTTCCTCCTAAAGTTTCGAATCTCATATGCTTGATGCACCGATTTAGATTACTCAGTTGTGTTTGATGCTAAATTTCGGAAGAAGATGTGAATTTTTATGTGTATGATATTGGGATATTTTGTTAGGTTCTTTGGATCCGTGGGAAATGATACGTAATGTTAGTGTTATTGTGGTTTAATTGTTGTCTTTTATTATGAAGCATTATGTTTTTGTACAAGGATTTAATGAAATCATTGTCGTTCATTTGTTATGTCTATGACTGAGATTAATTGCTATGATAATTAGTTTGGTGTTGTCAAATAGGTATCTAAGTAAACTGACTTGCCCTCACATATATTCCACGTGGCTTTATGAGTCTCTTGTTAGTGATGAAGGACATATACGAGCCCATTTGTTGACGGCAAGGGCAGAATAGAGACCAACTTTTAACGAAGGGCTAGCCTGTCCTATTTCATATAGTAAAGGGGCATTTTAGGCCCTTTTCTGTTTATTTAATATCAGTTACTTAACCAAATTACTCGACAAGATTTTATATATCTACTTGTTTATTTGTGCTTGTGTCACCTTATTATATGAAAAATATTATTTTAGCACGTACAATAATCTATACTATATTAAAAGCACAAAGACCTTTAGTGAAATGTCGTTCGCCTTTTTTACTCTTAAAAAATCGACTTTACACTAGATAAAATTATAATTTAAGTTGCCTTCCTAATATTTAGGAATAAACATTCAATTACCATTTATGCTAATTTTTCTAAAGTTAGAACTTTAAAATCAACTAGAATTTTATTTGTTAATCTTTCCTTATTTGATTGTATTACAATTTTATTTGCAATAGGAAGACATGATTTTAATACACTAAAGACTTATGTTTCAAAAGGAAAAACAATACTAGCTTTTTACCACGTCTAATCTCCGTATCATTTGTAAAATTTCAAATTAAAACGCTAAAAAAAAGAGAAGATTAATCAAGTACACTACTAAATTGATTAATTTCTATAATACAGAATAACTTACATATCTATCTATCTATATTAAAAGCACGAATGCCCTTAATGAAATATCGTTCTCTTTTTTACCATTTAAAATTAAACTTCACGTTAGACAAAATCGTAATTTAGTTATTATCGTAATATATAGCATTTTGAAATCAACTAAATTGGTTATAAAATCTTTCTTGTATTGAATTATGTAGGAAGTCCTAATATTTAGGACTTTAATATAAATATTAAAGGAAGCTCGGTACACTAAACTCCCCATATGTACGGGTCGGGGTAAGGGACGGAACACAAAGATCTATTATCTTTTACTTATATTGTTTGGAGAAATAACAGTATTACATTGTCTTAACATAAATATTGTTTGGGAGAAATAACAATATTACATTGTCTTTTGCTTATATTTATTTATGCCAATTTCTATATGAAATATGTTTGAACTTATAATTNGGGGGGGGGGGGGGGGGGGGAGATACTATACATTCTTACTATTAAATTAAGATGTATGTACTTAATTAACTATTTTTCTAATAATTAAATATAATTTTTAAATATAATGCGAAAACATCGAAGAAGAGAAAAAAATGTTATTCGAGTAAGAAGGAGTTTAAAAAAATATCTCTATTTTCTATATCATTGTAAAGGCACATATCCCGAATGCAATAAATAAATAAGTTAGTTTTTAAATTTTTATTCAATAACTCAAATACATTACTATTTAACAATATTTACGTAATGTTTTAAAATTATATACCTATTTATACAGGCACACGCCCAAAGCGCCTACAGACTAGTTTTGTAAAATGTAGTTGTCTGCTTATTTCATATTGAATTGTCTAATCAACTTATTTTTGCTACAGTACGTTATAAATATAATTTATAATGTGCACGAGATTTTTTTATTGATATAATAAACAATAACAATAATATATTCTCATAGGTGGTGGCGGAAGATGACATCTACCTTATAAAGATAGACCTTATCCTGGCTTATAAAGAGAGTTAACATTTGACATTTTGCTTACTATATTCTTCCAAATAAAAACTAGAAAACTAAATATTTTTTCTTTCACTTACATTCATCTAACTCCTCGCTAATCATTATTTCACACCACTCTCCATTTGCGACACACGTACTAAGGTTTGTTTCTCAGTTTGCTTTCATTTTTCCCTTCCCTTCAATTATTTTCTTTATTATTGCACTATTTGTGATAGAAACTGAAGTTGTGGTGTCATTTTTTGTGTCAATTTTGTTATGGATTCAGTTTGTGCTAAAAATTTCTGTAGTTTTTCTTAATGTTTGTTTCTTGGGTTCATTGGTGTTCTTGATATTGTGCTTCTCCTGTGTAATTTTTTGTTAATAACCATGGTGTCGGGGTAATCGGGCTAGTTTGCGCGTATCTCGACTAATTCTACGGGATTTCTGACACCTCCCGGGCAATATGTACCAGCTAACACTATCCACCAGGGCTTGGATAGATAGTAAAAAATTAACTAGTATTTTTTGACTCCGCTGAGATTTGAACCTGAGGCCTCGTGATTCTCACCCACTTCATTGACCACTAGGCCACACTCTTGGGTGCGCTTCTCCTGTGTATTTGCATTGAAAAAATTCCCTTTATTGTAAAAGTACACTTGATGGTGTATTGTATGCTTATTTTTTTGGTTAATGTGAATCTTGAGTTCATAATAAGGTATTCAATGAGGTCTCATATCACGGGTTCGAACCTTCGGCA